>JAATLQ010038583.1:24298-83360 GCA_013421005.1 Heliconius erato x Heliconius himera | reverse complement strand
GAAACCAGTGGGAGTTTTGATGCACAGACAGGAGTGTGGGGACCTCCTCCTCCTTATAGTCCTCAAGGGAGAAATGGTAGTCGGTAAGCTTAAGTATTTTTTTCCAAATTTTAAGTTTATGTGTATATATATATTATTTTTTATCACAATATTAATATTAGATTGTTAAAATTAATATTTGGCCTATATAGAATAGTTATGACACTATTTGACATATTAAATATTTAATTTCCTTATATAAATTTCCTTTTTTCAGTCATCATCTCCATCACCAAGATCCAGCAGCCGCAACCTTACTTCATCATCATCACATCGATCATCGAAATTCAATACAACATGAAACATTACAACACGCGTGTTCGAGAAACTTTTTACAAATGCAAAACATACCAGAAATCAACAGAATCAATCAAGAATCAAGAATGAATCAAGACTTGAGTCGGTTAAACCCGGACTTGACTCGATTGAATACGGACTTGAATCGGATGAATCAAGAAATGAATCACATGTACCCGAACGATCAGGATGTTAATTTGGAAAGATTTAACACTTTACGCGGTCATTTGGTTCCGTATAGAGGATGTCAAAGGCTTGGAGTTAGCTCGGGAAATTTACATAGAGATTCAAGGGAAGATGTTGCTATTGAGTGTTTACACCAAAAAACTGCTTGCAAAGGTACTTTTATTGATTGCTTAAAAAAGGAAATAAAATAATAAAATAAATTAGGTGATATTTAACACCACCGAACTTATATAAAAAATACAGTATTCTACTTCTTATTTAAAATAAAATTCCAAAAGTCTGCCTTTTGTGCATATTGTTTTTAATATGTCTATCAGCTTCACGCTGTTTCCCGCTCATAGTAGGGTTCAGGTTCGGGTGGCGCAGCGGCACAAAATGTGATTGTAAAATCGACTGGTTGTGGGTTCGATCTCCACAAGAGAAAATGAAATATGTACTTAAATTCATATTTCCATTTCTTCGCTCTGGAGTCGAGGCAAAGCGCGACGTTGAGTTCTACCACTCAACACGCAATGCCTCCAGAATTTGTCAGAAAGTGAGGAACGGAGTGTCTTAATATTAGGTTATCTCTGCCTACTCTGCTGTGCGGGATACAGGGTGAATGCTGATAGACTTAAAGAATATCCAAAGCAGAAGTAAGTGTTGTTATTATATATTTTTTGTTTTATTTTAGATCAAAACAGCGAGTCCTGTCCAAAATTGGGCAAAGAAAATTTGGGTTTTCAAAACGATAAACATTCGCCTGTTAGGTAAGAGTGTTTATTTACTACAAATAATAATAATAATATAATATAACGTGCTGATTTTATTCTTTCAGATTCAAGTTTATTAAGAGATTTTGTTATATTTTTCGCATATAGCAAGTTTGGCAGCTGGAACTTAGTATTAAGACCAAACACCATTCCCCATGCACTGCCTTATTTTCGAGACATTACATGCTAAGTGGCTGAAATCAACGTCGCGCTTTGTCTTGTTACCAGACCAAAATGGATGAAAATAATAGATTTTCCCTAGTGACAATCAAATTCATAAGCATCGCGGCTATGCTATCCCGCTGCAGAACGACGGCCTCATATATTATAATTGAATGTATTCTCTAATGTTCGAACAGATCCTCAATACAAGACTGTCGTGGTGTGAATCAAAATACAGAATCTGAAGTGTATTTCGCTGATGTATCGAGTTGTTGTAATGTGAGTATTTTTAAAACTTTTCCCTTACACAGCTCTCCTCTTTCCGCCGAAAGCGTGATGTTGAGTTTAGTTGCGAAACTCAACGCTGCGCTTATTCTTCCGAGTACAGATCGAACCCATAGTCTTTTATAGCAAACGTTCAATATTCAAAGTAACACCATGTAAACCGGCAACTGGCAAGAGAGTGAAGTGGCATAACATTGAACGATTCTTTATTATCTCATAAAATCGATACCAAATTATATAATTATATTTCCAGGCGGATTGCTGTGTGAATGCAAATAACATGTCAGCTTTAGTCGGCACTATAGAGAATCATCCAGAATCAACATCTGAATCGGACACATCATTCACATTAACACGTCAACAACGACCTCAACCACAAGTCGGTTCTAAAAGGCGGCCGAAAAACACGGAAAAACACATAAAACAAGATAAAATAAGAGATTTTAATAATTCCGTACGATTAACGGAACAACAGATTGAACATTTGAACAATTCGATGAGAATTGAAAGAATGAACGAAATAAGAATGAGTGATAGAATTAATGAATCGCGTGAGTCACGAGTGAATGACTCACGAGATCGGTTGAATGATTCTAGAGTTGAACGATTGAACGATTCTAGAGTTGAACGATTAAATGATTCAAGAGTTGAACGATTGAATGATTCAAGAGTTCAACGATTGAATGATTCAAGAGTTGAACGATTGAATGATTCAAGAGTTGAACGATTGAATGATTCAAGAGTTGAACGATTGAATGATTCAAGAGTTGAGCGATTAAATGATTCTAGAGTGGAACGATTAAATGATTCAAGAGGTGATAGGTTGAATGATTCAAGAGTCGATAGATTGAATGATTCCGATCGCGGTGACCCAAGAGATAGAATGAACGATTCTAGAGACCGACTTAATGAACGGAATGAACGTTTGAGCGATCGCTTGAATGATTCTAGGATAGACCGAATCAGTGAACGGGAAAGAGCACATGAATCTCGCAGTGAAAGATTCGATGATCGCAGAATGTCGGACCTAAATTCAAGTATAAGAATAGAGGGTAGTCCTAAAATGCGTCACGTGACACCATTACGTATGACACGCACTAGTCCTAAGAATATAAAAGAAAATCCGAGACAGTCAAGTTCGGATTCGAATAAAGATTTCTTTACTCCAAATTTATCACCGCTCTCGCCAAATACAGAAGAATCTTTATTGTCAGACGACGACAGAAATATTAAACCGGAAACGGTATATTCCAATGAACCGGAAGTGTCAAAATGTTTGGCGCCCGACTCTCAATATGAAACGGTTCGTGAAAAAGATGAGATTTTAAAAACTAACCACCATCATTGCTATAGTGATACAAATACAATGGACTCGGGATGGCAGAGTGGTTCTGAGAAACAAGTGACAGATTAAAAATGTCAAAAATGGCAATGGTATGACATTTGTCAAAGTATATTGGACTAGTGTTTGTGCTCATAATGCCATAAGTAAAGGACAGATAAAAATGTCAAACTGTCAATAAAAGACAGTTGTATGACACTTGTCACAGGTAATAATTAAATATACGTATACTGGCAATGTAGTATTTCCGGGTGGCAAATAAAAGCGATAACAAGAGTCTTATTATAATTAACTGGTCATTTATAAACAATTCGAATTAGCGAGCTTTAGACACTGTGGTATTTTTCAATTTTACTACGAAACCTCCAAATGTTGGTACAGTCAACAATATTAATATTGCAAAGTATTCAAAGTTTTTTTTATTAACATGTTCATTTAGAAAAAGTCGTCGAACAGTGAGACAGCGTTTGGCTGTAAGCGCAACAATTGTGGATTGGATTCCCACTTATAAATATTTTCATTTATAAATTATTTTCATTTCCTCGCTCTGGTAACAAGACAAAACCTTGAAAAATGGCATTGACTGAAGAACGAAATGTCTTAACAGTAGGTTCCCTCTGCATATCATCATAAAATATTTATGTTTGATGTGAATTAAATGGTAAATGTTTTTTTAAATAACATTAAATTTAATTTTCCAAAAATATTAGCCTATTTTGCTGACTGTACCTCAATGAAATGTAGTCCAAATTTCGTCTTCGAATGTATATTTAAAGTTTTAAAAATTGTAGATTTAGCAGAAGGTGAAATTTTTTGATGGTTAAGTATTCTGACACTATGTCAAGTTAGCTGTCGTTTTGACAATCGAATGGCGTTAATGTGACATTTTGACTTTTTAAAATTAATATTGCTCTCTATTTTACTGAATTATAAAAATCGAGATTCTAAAATACTCAATAATTTAAAATATTATAATATACTAAAATTTCCTATTGTAATTGCCAAAATGGTGTATTAGATCTTCTAAATTTCGCTTCACTGAAAGAACGAGATAAACATCGAATATTTTTGATTGGTGCGAAAGAGAGGACACGATCGTGATACTAATAATTTTTAATAGTATTACTCGACTCTATAATTACATCTAAATAATTAGTTATAATATATTATAATTAGTTATATATTATAATTAGTTATAATATATATTACGAAATCCATATAAAAAATATATAATTTTTAATTCTTAGGAATTTAAAGTTTAAGCAGGGCAATTTTTACGTTATTTTGTTTTATGTTCAGTATAAACTTTATATAACGACACTTAAGAAACTTCGCATATTGTGACGTTAAGACAGTGAGAGTTATAAAAAAAAGATTTATATGCATAATACATGCATATACCTGCATAATACATGCATGCATTTTTTTCTCTCTTTTGTTTTTCGTATCTTTTCATTGTATTAATTTTATTTCATTTTTTAGTATTTGTATAGCTGCAAAAAAACATAATTGAGATATAGCCTGGTGGCACACGAGCGGACGGACAGCGATAATAGTCTTAGTACTTTGTGTAGTCCTGTTTTAATTTTGGGGACGAAACCGTGTAAACTATATTATTAAGTAACTTACAAAAATTAAGAAAAGCTTATATTTTCAAATTAATAATATTTTCAAGAAATATACATTTTTATGACTGTTTTTTAAACCAAAGTTAGGGAATCTTCATAGTGCCCTGATTTACAAGACTATATTTCGTTCAATATTATTAAAAATGACGATTCTTTCTCCATATTATTCTTTATGTTAGATCGGCAATCTGATTAACATTTTTATATTCTTTTAATAATATAAACGAATTAAAAAATATATTTCATTACAATAACTTTTAGATTTAGTTATTTAGAATTGTGTGCCAAGTAGAGTATGTAGAAATTTTTATAACATGACATAAAAAGAGAGGATTGGAGAGCCCTATGTCCAACAGTGGACTAGGACAGGCTGATGATGATTATGATGATGATTATGATGATGATGATGATGATGATAATGACATAAAAAATAAATATGTTTTAAATTAAAATACAAAATCAATTGGTTTTTTTTCAATCTTTCAATATTTCTAACATGATATTTTTTTTACCAAAACGGACCTTTTTTCATATGGAAACAAATTCTTACCTTTTATTTTAAAAATCAATCAAAATCAATATACATACTATTATTGTGTAAATAATATTTTTAGCATTTTAGCCTATTTCTTAGTTGTATATTTAGATCCTTATATTCAATATACATATATATTATATAAAAAAAAAATATTATTTCGATACAAAATTGTCCATCTGTCAGATAAATGTAATAAATAATTTTATTTTGCATTTATTTTAATAAAGTTTGTAGTTATTTTAATGTTACTTGCGTAACTCTAATCCGATGTCAACTAGTTTCGATGAAACATTTTTTTAACAAATTTATTTTGTTGAAGACTATAATTAGTACAGCCAATGATTGTTTTTTTTTACCTAAAAACTCGACTTGCCTTTGTCCAAAAACGCGTACACCTTATATTTATATAAAAATTGTGACTAATGTACTATGTATTTATTTATTTTTTGAAATTTCTATGATATTAATTATTATATAAAAGACAAAGTTCCTTCTTCCACGCACAATTCTAAATTTTATATTATTTTCTTTAAAAAAATATGATGGATATCGGTTATTTAAAGAGGCATTGTTAAAATTTATGTGCATATTTCAATTCTTGGTTTTTGAATAATAATATAAACATGTATAATGAATTATTGTTATTGTTTTAAAATTAAAAAAATAATTGAAAAAAAAGAGAAAGACTAAACATAGCACTCAAATAAAACACATATTATTTAAATAAATTATAAATCATTGTTTTTGATATTAATATTGATCTCGATTTAAATCTGTTAAAAATAATCGATATCTGCGATAATATTGTATTTTTTTTACTTAAGCTACTATTTACGCGTTTATTTAGTTATATCTATTTACCATTAAGTTAATTAATAAAAATCCTGCAAAATAAAGGAATTGTACATTTTTAAACTATTGTTTAATTAATAATTTTGTAATTTATATTTAGAAATTTAGATAACATTTTTGCAGTCCATATTTGTATTTCTGAATTGTAGTTATTCGTGTTTAAGATGTTTTTTTAATTAACTAAGAATTTAATATTTTTTTCTAAAATAAGTACTTTCGTTGATATTTTATCATTTGACTTATACAATAAATAATACATGACAGTTGATATATAAAAAAAAGATTTAAAATGTTGCCAGTAGTGAAAATTTCTTATTTTTTATTAAAAAAGGTTTGTATATATATAGAAGAAATATAATAAAATGATAAATTATCTGCGATGTACTTCAAAACTATTAACGTCTGTCCAATTTTATATATAGGAATTGAGATTTAACATTTTGTATTGTGATTTTGTTCTTCTTTGTGTCTTCAGTGTTAGTTTCTGATTAGTGTTGTTAGATTTATCTATAATGGTTCTATTAAAAGACTGAAATCTTTGTTTTTTGTTTAATTTATTTCAGATATTGTCCACTCTATTGAGTATTTATTTCTAAAGATAAGAAATTAAGTTTTTGATAACTTTTGATTTTACCTAATAAGTTAAGACCATTATGCAGTATTATTAATATTAGATTCTATCTGCCAATTGTCAGCCCATTTATATGCGGTATACGGTGTACAGCGTGGAGTTGACAAAAAAATATTTGATGTTATATACGCATTGTTACAAATTAAATTGTTCATTCAAATAACCTGCCTGGGACCAGGCAACCTACTGTTAATACAGTCCATATTGAGACATTTCCGTTTCCCACTTTCCGCCGAATTCTCGTATTGATTGACGGAACTTAACGCCGCGCTTTGCCTTGTTGCCAAACGAGGAAATAAAATGTATTTACAGTCGCAGGCACAAAATATACTGAGTAGAAGCGTCTGCATTCCTTTTACGGGAGCAGCATATAGGGTAAAATATTTTAAAAACGTACCTAATAAAAATTAACCAGTTTCCCCAACAGTTAAGACGTGGGATTAATATATTCATTTATGATTTTTATCCATAGTGTATTTTATGTGACGCAGTTACGAATAGATACCAATATGTATAACGTAGACATCTACTACAAAAATACTATTAAACATGGCCGGTCTGCCAAGTCGAAAAAAAAGATCTGCCATGTTTCATTATCAAAAAACATCCCAGAACGAGAAACCATAAAATAGAACGTAACATATCCCGTCTTTCGTTCTATTTTACGCAATTATCTATTTTTTAAAATACACCTAAATAACGTTCAACTTAACCACCAATACCTACAACTCGATTCTGTGAATGAGGCGTGTACGATGTTGTCGCTTTGATAGGTTAGTGTCTGTGGGTGTCATTTTTAACGAATGGTGTTTTATTTTACAACGATAATTTTATTTTTTATTTTGTTCGAAAAAATTTTATATCTGGCAAAATCTCTTTTGCTTTAATTAGTATTAGGCTTTTATAAAGTAGTTAAAACTGTGCTTTTATTTAGAGTGGTGAAGGCAAAAATACTCTGTATACAGAATATTTCATTAAATTATTATTCATATAATACTTATTTATCACAAAAATGTCAAGTGTTCTTATCAACCCTAGCATATTTTTTCTATTCACTCCTTTCTTGTGTCCTTTGACTCCACTTTCCAGGTATGAACTAGTCATCGTATGTATAAAATTTTAACGTAACTACCATTCATAAAGTATATGTAAATCGGGTTGGAAGCTTAAAACTGTTTCTATTCCCATTTTACCCCATTTTACGTGTATAATTTTTTGAAGCCAATGTTTACTTGGATCATTGAAATAAAAAAAAATTGTGAAATTTAAATAAGACTGCATAATAGTTTTAATGTTTTATTATTCTTAATACTAATACTAAAATGTTATTTTCACTTGTGAATTGTTATTGCGAAGCACTGATATTAAAAATGACAAAAAATATATTAAAAAACATAAAATTATCAAAAATAAAATGTCTTTAATACAAAATTTGAAATTAACTTGGTTAGAACCAAAAAAATGATATAAAAATACCATTACACAAAATAAAATTATAACTATCATCATTACATGGAAAAAAAAGAAAACAATTAAAAATATAATCATACAAATCTCGAAGTAAATGTTAGTGTTTATATTCTTTTTGAAAAAAAATATCAACTGTCAAAATTATAAAAAAAATGGTAGAAATGTTATCACTGCCTATTTCTTACACAACGTATTATTAAAGACTAGTAAACTTAAATGCGTTAGCATTATTAGGTGCCAAAAAAGAAAAATAAAAAAAAAACAACATTTAGTGAAAAAATAATAAAAAACACTGATTTTTTATAGGATTACTTTGTTATTTGTTTCTCTAATTTTCCTTTCTCCAAAAACTTAGTTTGTACTGAAATTAATGTAAAATATTTAGGAACTGTCTGTGAACTACAGACAAGTGCATTAACAAGATACAACGACTGTTACCGCCATTTGATATTCATCGTTTTATTTTTTTTGTCTTTTATAGTATTTAACTGGATTTATATCCACCAGCTTAGTAAATTCCAGTACAGTACAGTAAGCAAGAAAATAGTTGAAAGTACATGGAAATAAACATGATAGATAACAAAGAGAAAGTTATTTATCGCCATTATTATTTAACTTTTTTGGCAGTTTCTAAGTTAAGAAGGCACTTAAAGATAGATTATTCATCACTTTCACTTAAACTAATTATTTTTATTTATTAATACATCACCTGAAATTATATTACGAAATCGCATACATACGAATAAAAAAAAATCGAAATGAGAAAAAACACAACTATTGAGTATCAAAATTTAGTTTTAAAAAAAATTAAACAGACAAATAAAAAAAGCTGGTTAATCTTACTAAAATAGATTATTTAAAGAAAAAATAATACGGAAGTAATAATTAAAATCACGCTGTACATCTGTGTATTAATGTTAGCATTATTAGTCATTTCATAATAAACTAGTTTAGTGTCCTTGGTTTGTTCGACGGTCGCGGGGGTTCCGTCCTCGCCGAGCATTTGATTACCGACTTTTAAATTTTTTGGTAGCGATAAAACGTATTCTGAAAAGAAAGATTATTTTTAATCATTATAATGTATTTACTCTACGGCGGAATATAACCTAATGTTATTTATTATGTTTTGCTATGTTCCGCCACTTAACGTGCACTGTCCAAAGTGTCCAGATTTATAGTTTTTTAGTTTGTGCCATTCTTGTGTTTGAGTGTTAATCAGCGAATAAATCATTTAGTTTAAAATGAAAACGATTGAAATTTCATGGGAATTGAACCGACAACCATTGTGCTGAAAGTCACAAGCTCGTTATGTGCCATGGCACCACATTGGCTTTATGTTCAAACAACAAAAAAAACATAAAAAAAAAATATTTAAAAAATAGTTTCTCTTTTGCCAAACGATAATTCTTAGTAATTATCTTTGGGTAGCGGGAATTTGTAAAAATCTCCCTACAGAGATGCTAACAACATAAATAAGTTGTATCAAGCGTATAAAAATAAACAATATAATTTTTTTTTAATAAAATTTATACAAAATTAGAGTATAACATTAAATAAAAAAAAAGCCTTTTATAGGGGTCAATTATCAAGGTCGAAACGAGATAGTTGTGGGTTTCATTTAAATTCAGGAAAATGAATCATTATTTTATGCTCGCTCTGACAACAAGACAAAACAAAAAATAACTCTTAACTCGCAATGGCTCAAAAATTAGTATTACTAGACTAATCCTCTCTCTGATATATGCAGTGGAAAAGAATCTTCAAATTTACTTTAAATACAATATAAAAAAATAGTTAAACAAATATTGATACAACCCACCCTCTTTCCTAACGCCATCATCCCAGTCTACTTTAATAATAGTTGTTAAGGAGACTTCGTAGACTCTGTTAGCGTTTGCGGAAGAGCTTAGTGAGCGACGTCTCCGTCCGTATGCGGTCACTCCGTTACTGCATTGCACCTGAGAATAGAGGTCACATAGAAAAAAAATCTTTATTTATTATTAATTTTTAGTATCTATTGTTGTTAGTTAAAATAATTTTAAAAAGTATAGAAAAAAATATA
The DNA here is from genome assembly GCA_013421005.1 of Heliconius erato x Heliconius himera. NCBI lineage: Eukaryota > Metazoa > Arthropoda > Insecta > Lepidoptera > Nymphalidae > Heliconius > Heliconius erato x Heliconius himera. The sequence goes on along the minus strand of JAATLQ010038583.1, from coordinate 73,116 downwards.
TAAAAATATAGAGTGAGAACGGTAGTTAAATACGTAAATATCAAGTAGAGGTATACTTTTTGTTATTTGAATGAATTTGATGTATAAAAATGAAAATTCAGTGCTTAAAATTAAGATTTTGATTTTGAACTAAAACTTACACAATTAATAATTTTCATAAGAAAATAGTATCTTTATAAGTTCCGCGACTTAACACGCAATGCCTACAGAAATGGGCAGTGCTTAGGGAACTGTGGCTCTCTTTCCCTACCACGCTATATGGGAAAAGCATAAACTTGTAAAAGCAATAAGTAACTCACCCCTTGACATTTATCAACACAGACGGTGACCTTCCCTATGAACTGTACGTATGTAGTATCGGGGAACTTGAATGCTCTGAATTTGGCTGTTAAATTCTTTCCGTTGGAAGTCAGGAAATTGTCGAAGAGATATGGATCCACTGAGCATCTGGAATTTATATAATAATAATAAAAAAACACACATTCACTTACTAACGTAATTATACAAACATCTACTACACAAAAAATCTAAATAGTAAAAAAAATCACTCATTTCTCTAGCCTCATCTAACCATTGATTTATATTTTAAAAAAACTTACTTAATATAATTAATTGGTAGGTACTTACTGGCACTTGCCTAATTCCTTATTTATTTGAATGAAATAGATTGGAGTAAGAATGTGGTTTTTACATTTATTAAATTATTGATTAGGTAGTAAATTAATTCTTTCTCTTACTCACATTTCCATTCGATCAGTCACCTTTAAATATAATAGTCTCCTGTTGTTTCTCAGTATAGGTAACATTTATTTAAGAATACAAGATATTGCAGTCAATTCCACTCACTCACTCACTCATCTGCTCACTCACTTGTATTCACTAGCTTACCCATTAAATATGATAGTCTCCTGTTGTTTCCCAGTATCGGTGACGTGCATATAATTAACAAGTATGCCGTAAACAGAGCTGGATGACTCATCGAGGAATATCTCCATAGACAGCGGAGTACCGGGGCTCACAGATATTTCACCAGACACTCTGAAAAGTTAGATATTAGATTATAATTTATTTCTATGAGCTTGGTGGTTTCCTCGTATCAGAGTGAGGTAGTGATTTTCTTCTGAGGTCGGATCAAGCAGACTACCATCGCTATATTAACATAGTATTAAAGATTTGGAAAATAAATATAATAAAATAATAGACAAAAAACGTCTCAGGATTTGAGCCCACACCTCTAGGATACCTGTCTCGAGGTCTGCAGTGGCGCACAAAGCATGACTGTAAACGCGAGTGATCACTCGATGAAATGAATTATTTATTTAAATGAATATTTCCATTTCCTCACTACTTAACACGCAATGCGTTAAGAATTCGGCTGAAATTGGGAAACGGAGGGTCTTAACACTAGGTATCCTGCTGTGTGCGGGATACAGCGTGAAGCTCAAAGGCAAATCGGAAATCAGGTGGCGGGATATTGAGTTATTTGTCCATATGTCGCGTACATACTTAATGCAAATTTAAGTCTTATGTGATTTTGTCATGGATCTATTGTCAGAAATGGACCAAATTAAAATGGAACCACACGGGAAGCATTAGCTTTCATATAAAAAATCATCAAAATCGGTTTACCCAGTCAAATTGAGAACTTCCTTTTCTTACAGAAGTCGGTTAATAAAAATCTATCGCCTTCAAATTTAAATCATTTTTTAATAGTATACTAATATTATATTATATTATACATCATACATATTTTAATTATTTATATTTTTCTATTAAGAAACTTACTGTTTTCCATTTTGCTTTACAGCTGCTCCTAAAATAGGATCACCAGCGTGACCCTCCATGTACCTTGTGATGTTCAATACACTGAAATTGTAATAAATATAATATTTTTATGAAATCATTTTATTGAAATAATAAAAAATCTACAGCTTTTTTATCTTCAAAATGTATTCTTTTTTTTAATTTTAGATGGCTTCTTCCCGTGGGTAAATAAAAAAAAACTGTAGGTACACATGATATTTAGAATGTTCCAAGTGTAATGGCGGAACGCCATAATCAAAGCAGAGAACAGATCAAAACGAAACTCTGACCGCACGTATAGTAAGTTACATCGAAACGATAAACGTGTTATATAGCATATAGCAATTTTTCAATTCCAATTTGTAGTTTCCGAGATAAGTGCGTACGACCAGACAATTTTACAGTTTTATAATAGTACAGTATAAAAAAACTTACTCAGGTTCATTAAAATCCAGTGGGAAAGCTTCGACAGCGCGTTTTGCGACGGCGCGCGTCTTGCCGGTCACCTCACACCGCGCTCTGACAGTCTCTCTGCCTCCCGATGAGTCCTCTATCACGATTTTGTGATAGTATGTCCGTTTGCCCTGAACACAAAATTAGAGAATATCGTATTATAATATCAAAATAAATATTTTTAACTTTACGGCTAAGCTATCTTATAAAGCAAGGTAAGCAGAGAGAACCTATTGAATGTTATAGTACATTGTTATTGAGTGGTGGAACTTACACTCTCTCTTACCAAAGTGAATAATAAAAAAAACTGTTTCCCCGAATAGGGATCGAATTCACAACCGTCGCGTTAATAGTAAAATGCTGTCCATTATATGGTTAGGTTAATAATAATAGCGAGAAAAGAAGCCATCCGGAAAATATTTAGTTATAATAAAAAACGTTCTAACGGGAATCGAACAAAAAATATCATCCAGATGTCTTCCTTGCACCTTATATGTAATGTGGAATTGTCAGTCAAAATTAATAGACAAATTTGAACTTTATTCCGTACAAAATAAAGCTTAAATTATATTTACGTTGTTTTATATCTAGATACCTGATATTTAAACGTATCTACTTCCTTAAAGACGAAGCTTAGAAGTGCAAGAATCATTGAGTAGTTAAGCGGCTTTTGTTGTTATTACTGGCCGTCACCGTCACCCGCGGGTAGGTGGGTATGGGCCTCAATTTGTGTGGATTTTAATATATAAAATGGCAAATCTCATCGTAACAAAATCGAGATATCCTATCTAAGTGTTCTGCTAACTACTTACGTAGGTAACATAACTACATATCATAACTTTCTAAGTTCAGTAACTACTGACGTCTGAGCTTTGTCTGTCAGTCACTAAAGCCCATATTTTTAAACCGCTCTCTGCTCTTCTGATGATAATATGATGAATCGATGATGCTGACCTGATCCTAAATATGAAGGTAGGGCTACACTCAATTGCACACACACGCTACACACAGACAAAAGTCTGGGATGATCTTGAGGCGCAGTTTTCATTTATAAATTATAATCTATGAATGAAAATGGAATCTTAAGATCGATTTCAGAGTTGAGAGCGATTTATGTATAAGTAGGTACGGACCTACTGAGCAACGAAGAGAGAAATATTTAATTACGTCACACAACATGCAGTCTCAAATTCAGTCTGAAAGCGGAGAGCACTGACACTCGACTCCCTCTGTCTATCCCGCTATGCGTGATAAGCCGTAAAAAAGAAATAGCTACTTACAGTGTAAGTGTTAAGGACGCGGGTAACAGCGCACTTGTGATAGTCGACAAGGTCGAGCACGTACGTGTGCATGGGTCCCTCTATCGTTGGCTGGCAAGGTGAATAGTCTGGAATAAAAAAATAATAAACAACAATTTCAAAATTTCAAAATAAAAACGTAATTTGAAATTAAAAAATAAACTATTTTCCAAATTCTTGTGGCAGTGCGTGTTGAGTGGTGGAACTCAACGTCGCGCTTTGCCTCGTATCAGAGCGAGGAAATGAAAATATTAAATATTTCATTTTCACGAGTAAAGAGGGAATAGTACCCACAACCTGTAACATTTACAGTCGCACGTTTACGCTTCAACTTAAGCCCTAAGTTCCCAGGTTCCCTCTGCCTACCCTGCTATATAAGGGATACAGCGTGAAGCTATATAATATATATTTTATTGGTGGTGATTTTGAAAAAGTAACACGTAGAGGATAGTAGTAAAACAAAGGCAAATCCACGAAGAGAAAGCTAGTCGAAAATATTGTCGATATGGCCATAGGGCTTCCAATACCGCAAGTTTCATTCAATATCGGTGTTAGCCAGATTAAACTTTTTTAATCCCACGGGATCTCATTATTGGCGGGATGATCAAAACGTTCACGGTATTGCGTGATAGAAGCCCTGATTTACTATAAATTGAACTTGTTGTTTGGCTTCACGCTGTATCCCGCATATAACAGGGTAGATAGAGGAAGCTTTTTCCAAATTTCCATCCAATTTTCAGAACATTGCGTCAGTGAGTGTCAGAATTTAACGCCACACTGTTTTGAGGAAATGAAATAATTCATTCCACAAGTGAGAATCGAATCCACAACCGTTACATTTACCCATACACTTGAATCTATATTATTTACTTCCCTTCAAATTTCTAGGAACGATAAAGAATACAAAGAGTATTACAATTTCAAATAGCCACCATCAACACCCCGGGGTTATTCAAACGTCTCTCAATGTCACAGCTCTTTACAATATACCTATACAAGTACTGATATTATACGCAGATTCGTATCGTAATCTTATTGTTTACGTATCTTTGATATTTATCAGGAATAAGTTGGGAATATCTCACTGTAAGCATTGGTTTTGAATTCGATTTTTGCTAGATGATGTTAGGTAATCATTATGTTTAGCATAATCATAACATTTTTTTAGCTACAAGCTGTGTCCTGTAAATAACTGGGTAGGCAGAGGGAACTCCACATTCTGATGGATTTTCGAGGCATTACGTGTTGAGTGGCGGACCTCAACGCCGTGCTTAGTCTTGTTACGTCTTTGCCACGACTACCTCTAATAACAATGATGATTTCGTTATTTCAATACAGAACTTTAAAGTAACAGCAATGTATTAAATCTACAAACGTAATATATTAGAAGATCTTCCGTCACCGAGTGACTACGATGAAAACTACTGAGATTAGAAAATGGGAATTTGAAATTGAAATTTTGGAAAATTAAGGAATTTTGGGGAGCACTACGAGTGGATTTCTCGAAACTCCTACGGGAACTGGAAAAAAAACTACATTCACTATCTTATATTTCAAAGTCCACGCGAACAAAGTTGCGTATAAAAATGCTATTTCTCATAACAATCTAATCCATATTTTATAAGCTCTACATATTAGGAAATAGAAAATGAATAAAAACATTATTAAAAGAAATTATTATTGCGGAAGTAATTGTGGTTGAGATACAGTACTTAGTGTTCCATATCTGCGAGTTTTTTACTTTTTAAAATTTACCGATGTTGTCTTTATAATTTTTTTGTGTAATAAATATCGCAGCGATTATTTTAATTAAAAGCGGAAAATTTTATAAAGTGCGGCGTTGATATACGCCACTCATTAAATGTCAAATTGGGCGAGTTATGGAGAACGGAAACATTAGGTTTCCCATGCCTTTCTGTAAACGTAACGTGTGGGTTCGATTCTCACTAGGAGAAATGAGATATTTTCATTTTCTCGCCCTAAGTATGCTCGTAAGTGATTGTAGTCCGCTATTTAACAAGCAATATCTTAAAATTTTGGCCGAAAAGAGGAGAACGTATTGGTTAAAAATATCTGCGAGTACCTTAGAAATATATCTATATAATAAGAATTTATAAAAATGTTTTAGTGTAAGAAGTAGTCGATAATTTTATGTCAATAAAAAAATAAATATAAATAAATATTTCATTTACTGGGGATCGAACCCACAACCAGTCACACTTTGTGCCCCTGCGCCACGACTGGCATCATTTTATTTTATGTCAATCAGAGGATAAATAATAATAAAAGATTTCAGGGTGTATTATATTTGTAAAAATAAATTAAATCCCTTAATTTAATACCCAATTAGATGGACTGTGCAAAAATTTGCTCCGGTTCCGTTACAGTTATGTTGTTACGGCTGCCATTTTTTAATAACAGAAATATTTATATTATTATTATTGATTAAATGTAATTTTATTATCATCAGAACTAAAGTATAAAAACAGAGAGAAGTGAACGAATTTAGCTGTCAAGTTTACACACATCCAACTAACACAGCAAGTTAAATAAAAGCTTGTAAAAACATTAATTTCCCCTTCTCTCGTAGACAAAGTGCGGCGTTGAATTCCGCCATCCGACACGCAATGTCTCGTCAAACGTCAAATTGGGCGGTAACTGGGGAACGGAGTGGTTAACATTAGGTTCCCTCTGCCTACTATGTAAATACACGGGATACAGCATTAAGCTGTTTTATATATTTTTTCCTTCATTGAACATATAAACAGTGAGTTCCAGATAAAAATGTTAATTCCTTTTTTTTCTCAATACAACAAACAAAAGAAAACATAATATCATGGGAATAATAAGTTGTTCAACAATAGGTTTATATATGGTCATGAGTAACTGCACCGACCATTTTAGGATCGACCACCGTACAACGACGAGTGCGTTTCAATTAATAGTGTAATTAAATTTTATTATAGATAGATTATAGATAGAGAACTTTAAATAGAACTCACGAACTTAAAAAGACAAAGCTTTTACTTGTTTTGCCGCTTTCAAGTTGTTTTGTTTTAGCTTGTTTGTGTCTTATGTGTTAAAATGTTTTTTTTATTCTATATATATTTTTAGCTTCACGCTGTTTCCCGCATATACCTGCTGCAGAGTAGGCGAAGGGAACCTGGGAACCTGGTGTTAAGACACTCAGTTTCCATTAAGACACTCTCGTTCCCCACTTTCCGCAGAGGTATTGCGTGTTGATTGGCGGAAATCAACGCCGCGTCTTGAAAGTCAAAGTTTTAAATTTAATTTTGATATTTTCAACCTACACATTACTTCGCATGAATATAATCACAGTGCTGTGTTACAATAAGGAACGAAGGTAACAAAAGATTTTGAAATCGTGTGAATTTAACCACTATATTGTTCTAACTATCTGAGTTTCACTATGTTTAGAAGAAACATTTTTTCAGGGACGATTTGTTGTTTTTTTTATAACCGACTCCTAAAAAGGAGGTTATTAGTTTGACATGAAATTAAATTTACTAATAATCTGAACTTTACGTAATCTAAAAAGATTTATACCACAAAAACATCTTTAAAATTACATTTAATTATGTTCTGTGTACTTTTTGTACATCAACCATATACTAACTTCACGCTTTATTCCTAGCGGGGTAGTCAGAGTCTCTTTCGCCTCGTCCACTGTCATCAACCTCTTCAAACATGCCCTCCGGGGGGTCCTCATGCTTTTTACGTGACCTTCCTCCAGTATCTTTGATACTGTGTTTTTGAAGGTCAACCGAGGTCTCCCCTACCTCTCTTACCTCTCTTACCGGTACATCACTCGGCTTCAAAAAGAGGAGGTTATTAGTTCTACCTATGTAGGTACATATGTGATATTGTTCGCATTGGATAATATTTAAGTATGATATTCTATATAGGCTTCCGAGGACGTGTTTTTAATGTTAGTGTGTCTATGTGTGTAAGTTTCTCAGAAATTAAAAACGGCGGTACGATTCTTAATAGATTATATTTTTTTATTTAAATTTAGCTATAGTTCAGGTTGATTGACTGATCTATGGAGGCCAACCTTGGCGTAGGGACACAATCGTGCCGCCACTTGAGGGAATTAAATATTAAAAAAAAAAAAATTCTGGTAACGAGGTTAAACGTAGTTAGTCGTAGATTATGCAATGTGATATATGCAATGCCTCAAGAATTTCACGGAAAGTGGGGGACCGAAGTGTCTTAATGGAAACGGAGTGTCTCAACACTAGGTTCTCAGTCTCCCTCTGTCTTTCTTTAAATGTTCACGATACAAAGAAAAAAATATGGTCTAGTCAGAACATTCTACAAAAAGTATATTTAGAAAATGTTTAATTTAGAAAACTGACACTGGGTTTATCATTTCTCTAAAGCCTTACGTGAAAAATTGAAATATTATTTTATTCTGAAATCGCCTAATCTAGAGTTTAATATTCAAAAAAGAAAATAATCATACTACGAAACATCTTTTAAAAATTTATTATAGACCAACTGTGAAAAAGAATAAATAATTTTTAAATCAAAAAGACTTAAAGCGTTGAATAAATTTTAAAAAATAATAAAAATAATGAAGGAAGCGCTTATTTATTACGTACACGTTGTTTTGTGAAATTATATATCTTTAACAGCTATCGTTGCGCAGTCAGGGAGATACGACGTATCGTTGTGGGTTCGATTCCCATTAGGGAGAATTAACTATTTATATTAGAGCACAACTATTTTCATTAGAGGCAAAAGCGTGTGGATGGATATTTTTGGCGTAACAAAGTGATTTATTGGAAAAACAAGTCCTTCATTCCAATTCGAACTTTCGACTGATAAAGGACGGAAGATGGGGGACGGAGGACGTGTGACGGATGACAACTAGATCTCTCATTATAATTTAACTAACCTTTCAATTGGTCCAGATAAGATATACTTCTATCACCATCCATCGGCACCATTACACGCATGTACTCTGGCGTACATTCTACTTGAGCTTCTGAACCTGCAACAATGAATAAAATATATTAAATATATGTATATGTATATGCAGTAACTGTGATATCCTTGTAAATACTTATGAATTTATAATATGTACATCGTTTTTTCCTTCATCTTACAAAATCACTTTCTATTGTTGTAAGTTTTAAACTTTAGTTTCACGCTCTACCCCTCATACAGTTGGGTATACAGAGGGAATCTAGTGGTAAAACACTCTGTTCTCCATACACCACTCAATTTTCGAGACATTGAGTGTTGAGTGGCGAGACTCAAAGCCGCTTGTCACCAGAGCGAGAAAATAAATATAATTCTTTCAGAAGAGTAGAAATCGAATCCAAAACGTCGCGTTTACTGCCAGACGTTGTGTCACTAAGTCACGACAGCAATTAGCAGAATTATAATATAATTACCAAAATAATGTAGGAACAAAAATGGGGTGCTTTAATTGGTAATTTGATATTAAAATGAATATTTAATGTTCAATGTTAACTTTCACCTAAAAGTGAAATTAATAGGGATTTTTTTCTAAGTCGACATAGTATGCTCGAGGTTAGTCTGTAAACACGACTGGTTGTGGATTTGATTCGAGTTCGAGGAAATGAAATATATTTAATATTTCGATTTCCTAGCCCTTGTAGCGAGGTAAAGCGCGGCCTAGAGTTTCCCCACTCAACACTCAATGCACCGAAAATTCAGCAGAAACCGGGTAACGGAAGTGTCGTTATGATAACGGATTACGATAATAACCTCTGAAGAGTTCTACTATTCACTTTCTGGCTCCATCATAGGACCAGCTCGATGATACTTTCTTCTACTTCTTCTACGTGGCATTAGTCCCAGATACCATATTATTATAATGTTACCTAAGCTTCGTATAACAGCCGATTTCATGATGGTACAAATATTACGAATTCAGTTTCTTAAACTTAAATATTTAAACGTAATAAGTGAGTGTTAAGAAAACAAAAATCTCTTGTACAGCCTCTTGTAAATAACGTGCTTATCACAAAAAAAAAAACAAAAACACAATTTACTATGAACATTAATCATTTCTAACATATAATACGGAAGGATTTTTTTTAATTTTATCATAATTATACCCCGAGGCCGGCAGTAGTAGGTTCGACGCTCGTTACGGTCTGTGGACAAATAGCGTGTGAATATTACTTGATTTCGGGACGCTATTGTTTCGTCTATTCTAATATTATAAATCTGAAGAATTTGTTTAGTTGAACACTCTAATCTCAGGAACTGTTTGTTTTAATTGATCGAGGAATGTGATGTGTATATACTATATATGTTAGGTTATATTACGTTAATCGTTATGGCTGTATCTGTAGTTAGAGGGACCTCGGCTTGTTAAGTGGCGGAACTCAACTTCGCGCTTAGCCTCGTTACCAGTGCGATGAAAATGAAAAAAAAAAAACTCAGCTTCACGCTGTTTCCCGCACACAGCAGGGTAGGCAGAGGGAACTTAATGTTAAGATACTCCGCTCCCCACTTTCTGCCAAATTCTGGAGGCATTGCGTGTTGAGTGGCAGAACTCAACGCCGTGCTTTACCTCGACACCAGAGCGAAGAAATGGAAATATAAATTTAAGTAAATATTTCATCTCCTCGAGTGGGGATCGAAACCACAACCAGTCGATTTTACAGTCACACTTCGTGCCGCTGCGCCACGACTGGCCTCAAGATGAAAATAAATATTTTAAATATTTCATTTTCACGAAAGGGAATTGAACCTACAACCTGTTGCGTGTACATGTGCACGTTTGTGCCTGACTGGCCTCAAGATATATATAAAATACGAAATAATAATTATAATTCAAAAAGTGAAGAAAGCTGGGCAATCTCTTGTGAAGTGTTTGAACCGTGACGAGTAAAAACCTTTGCGTAAAAGAAATTGTGCACATCTGTTATATATATGGTGCTTGCAAAACAGTATTTTAAAAATAAGCAATTATGCAAAATCTTCTTTTAGTTTTACGTTGTATCTCTAGTGTTAAGACATTTCGTTACATACATAGATATAGAGACGTTTTATGTGGCGGAACCTAACGTCGCGCCTTGTATTATTACAATTTACTATGAGATTTAATTAGTAAGGTATGTAGGTACGTTCTCCATTTTCTGCATGAATTTGAGACATTGCGTTTTTTATGGGGAAACTCTATGTCCAGGTTCGTCTTGCTATCGAGGAGATCGAACCCACATCCTCATTAACAAATCGACCCAACAATGTTCTACTGCGCATCGACGGCCTCTTTATATGATTAATATAAATAATGGGTGATAATATTTTACATACTATACTTTCACTGTCAGAAGTAATTATGTTTTACTTTTATGCGTGTTTTAATTAATTTGGCTATTGAAATGGGTAAAAAAATTAAGAAAAAAGATAAAAAAATGTCCCAAAGATTGTGTGAAATTATACGAGCTGGTCAATCTCAGCTAGATCATCATAATATTTATAAATTTATAAAGCTCAGGCAACAAGACGCTTCTTTGAATTCCATCATTCAACATCCAATGCCTTAAGAATTTCGCAGAAAACTATCAATCAAAGTGTCTTAATGTGAAAGGAGTGTTTTAACACTAAGTTCCTATGTTCTCTCTGCCGTGCGGGATACAGCTTGCAGCTAAATGTACACACAGTGTACAAAGTTAGATTTTATAATCAAACAAATTAGTAGAACAAATTCCAAAAGCCTTTTACATTTAACGAACCAATGTGTGAAATGCGGCCAAATTGAATGTATGCCAAAATCGGTGCCAAAGATCTTTTGGTTATTTAAGCCTTGTTGGAAAATAGGCACTAAAGAAGTAAAATCAAGTAAAGTAAATATTTATATAATAACATTGTGTGGACAGCTATTACTAATATTAAATAAAAGAGGCCGTCATGGGTTATAAATTATTTAACATTTTCATTTCCAAGCTCTGGTCACGACGGAAGCGCGGCGTTGAGTTCCGCCACTCGACACGCAATGCCGCAGGCGCGAGCTGGTTGCAAATTATAAAAATAAACTCAAATGTCTATTCATAAGAAGCGTGGGTAGAGTCAGGCACTCCTCAATATACCATTTCGGTACCGTTATTAATTTTTAATTTGAGAATATGAATTAGTAAGCAGCTTTTTGTTGCTAAATTTTAATTTTAAAATTCAAATTTTCAGAGATCCTTTGAGAAAATGGCCTAAATAAATATTTTAACACTATTCTTTAGGGCATTTTTTTTTCTTTATTTTTTATTAGTGAACATAATAAATTTAAATTATAAACATTAATACTTATTTTAGCTTCACGCTGCATCCCGCAGAGGATGAAAATTATAAATTGATACCCTTTTCAGTTTCATTATACATATATAGCAGGGTAGGCAGAGGAAACCTAGTCTTAAGGTACCTCTAACCGCCCCTCTAATTTTCGCGACTGCATATTCAGCGGCATTGTTACCAGAGTGAGCATAATTAAAAATATTTCATTCCTTCGAGTGAGAATCGAACCCACACCCATCATTTATATATATAATAACATTTTTTACCACAGCCGCTTTGAAAAAAACAACTCCCTGTATAAGCAATGCGTACAATCTGATAGCAGCGTTCGGAACTAGATGGTATCGCGGCACCAAACAAAGCGTTTAGCAGATCTGAGCCAGAGGAGCAATTTAAATTCATTAACTTGGTTTAACGCTGTGAGGTGTTGGCATTTTGTTTTTAGATAGACTTCAAAGACTTTGTGGCGCATGGGCACAAAGTGTGACTATAAACGCTACAGGTTGTGGGTTCAATCCCTAGTCGAATAAATTATTATGTCTTAATATTATCATTTCTTCGCTCTTCCAAGGCAAAAAGCTCGGCGTTGAGTTTCGCCACTTAACTCGCAATGCATCGAAACATTCTGCGGAAAGTGAGGAACAGAGGTAAGACTAGGTCCACTCAGGTTACTCTACCCTAGGCCACAGTTGCCATCCTGCTGTATGCGGGATAGAGCGCGAAGCTGATTTATTTATTTTTATTTTTTTACTTCTAAATCTGTTAAATGAATTAATAATAACCTGAGAATCGGGGTTTTCAGCACTTGGGCACTTCTACCTATAAGATAAGATTTTTCCCAAATCGCAAAATTTTCTGAGTATGCAAAATGTTATATAATAATGTTATTTTTTGTTTCATACTATTAAGTATGAAAGTGAGTATTTATTACATTTCAATCAACCTTCTTTAGGAATCGTCGTGGCGCAGTGGGGCACCTTTTAAATGCTTGTAGGTTCGATCCACATTTGGGAGAACGATCCACATTTGATGTACAAGGTGCGGTGCGGTTATAATATGCGGGATAGAGCGTGAAATAAAAAAAAATAAAAACATTAAATTACTGGAAAGTATTGTTTTATTATATAATATCTAAAATCCGAGGCCATAATAAATTTAATCATTATCAATTTAGAATCCTTTGTTGTTGTTCCTTCAGTAGACATTTTTAATCATCAGAAGTCAGTCCAGAGCTCGTACGATCGAAGCTAAGAGAGAGCTATATATTAGAACAATTTACTGTCCCTTCAACACAATGGCCATATGCGGACCGCATGAGTAATTATTTATAAGAGTATCGACTTGTTGGCGGAATACTGTATATATAAATAAACGCTAAATGTCTGTCGTGCCACCTATGTTTTTATTTAGATTTAAATTTCAAATAAAAATCAAATCAGCTTCACGCTGTATCCCGCACACAGCAGGGTAGGCAGAGGGAACCTAGTGTTAAGACACTCCGTTCCCCACTTTCTGCCGAATTCTGGAGGCATTACGTGTTAAGTGGCAGAACTCAACGCCGCGCTTAACCTCGACACCAGAGCGAAGAAAATAGAAATATAAATTTAAGTAAATATTTCATCTCCTCGAGTGGGGATCGAATCCACAACCAGTCGGTTTTACAGTCACACCTTGTGCCGCTGTGCCACGGCTGGCCTCAATTTGCAATAGTTATATTTAATATAAGTAATATTTACAGTTAGTTTTCTATTAAATCAACATAATAGGCGAGGTGGAACAGGGGTACAAGCATACGACTGTAAACATGGTGGTTGTGAGTTCGATTCCCACCGGGGGAAATAAACTATTTAATATTTTCGTTTCCTATGTGTGGTACCGAAGCAAAGTGCGGTGTTGAGTTCCATTAACCAATACGCCACGGCAATCTCTTAAGGATTCAGCGGAAAATAGAGACGAGTAACTTAATGGGAAGTGAAATCTAAACACTAGCCTCCTAGGTTCCCTCTGCTTGTCCTGCTATTTGCAGAATACGGTGTGACGTAAAAAATAGTGCTAAAACTTAAAAAGTACAATATTTTATTAAATACAGCCATGTAGAGGTAATAATGCGTTAAGCTCAAGAATTTCGATGACTCAGTACAGGTATGTGTGCGTGTGTGCGCGTGTGTGCGTGTGTGTGTGACAAACAAACGACCAGGACCGAAGTATTTTATCACTTACATCTATAGAATTCTTTAATTAAATAACCATTCGATAGTTAACGTTTATAAGTAAAATTTTCTGAGAAAGATACCAATCTTAGATGGTTTAAGGCGATATTTTTATATACTATGTATTCAATTATGGTAGTTAGGTAAGCAGCATAAAAAAGTATATAAGACAGAAAAAAGTATATAAGACAGACAGGGTAGAGGGAACCTAATGTTCAAACACTTTGTTCCCCACGCACCGCCCAACTTTTCGCGATATAGCGTATTGAGTGGCGGAACGCAACGCCGCGTTTTGTCTGTGAAAGGAAAATAATTCACTCTCCACTAGGGAATTGAATCCATAACCGTCAGGTTTGCAAGACAGTGTACCGCTGTACCAAGATATACCATAATTGTACCTACCTAATTGTAAAATTCTCAACTGTAACTTTGAATTAATACTTTTGCATATTGGTTATTTTTTTATTTTTCATGCTGTGGGGAAAGGAAGTGTCTTAATGAGAACGGAGTGTCTTAACACTGAATCCCTAGGTTCTCTCTGCCTACCTTGCTATGTGCGGGATAAAGCGTGAAGCCAAAAAATATATATATTATACATACAAATACATATATGTACATAATATATGCTAATGTATGTATGTTCCAGGAACAAAAATTACAAAACAAATAATTATATTAGCAATAGCTTTACTGTACTTTGCAAGTAAAATTTAACCGTTAGGCAAAAAAATTAACTTTTCAAGAAACGGTTACATATCAATAATTATGCGTCTTGAAATGCGTCGCGCGTCCGGCGCGTGACTCGACTTCATTTGTGACACGCCTTGCACACTTCAACACGCCTCGTTGGCATCCTCTTATAGGAAGGAGGCGGCAGGTTCGATTACGTATAGTTCAAGCATTTGAGGCATATAACTTATTGTTTATCTACTAATAGTATATTTAGGCTGAAGTGTGTTTATTTGGCCAAGCCGACGCTACTAAAAAAATATAGAGTAATATCTCAAGCTGACAATAATAGCTTTTAAAAATTCTGAGGAATCTTATATCCGTAACTATTCGAAACTAAAGGATTATCCGCAATAATTTCATAATCATAACCCAAATCGAAAACGATATAATATCTCTCTTGAGGCCAGTCGTGGCCAAGTGGCACGAGGTGTGACTGTAGAACTGACTGGTTGTGGGTTCGGTCCCCACTCGAGGAGATAAAATATTTACTTATATTTATATTTCCATTTCTTCGCTCTGTTGTCGAGGTAAAGCGCGGCGTTGAGTTCTGCCACTCAACACGCAATGCCTCCAGAATTCGGCAGAAAGTGGGGAACGGAATGTCTTAACACTAACCTCTGCCTACCCTGCTGTGTGCGGGATACAGTATGAAGCTGATTTATTTGATTTATTTATTTTTATCTCTCTTAAATACGTATCCGTATCGACATTCCAAATACACGGATATATCGTAACATATCTGACGGACAAACATACATACAGACGCCATTCTGATGTCGAGTCGAGTAAAAAAAACATTAGAAGCTGCATAGTTACACATTAAATTTGCGGTAGAATATGTCGATGTGATAATAAGATCTCACGCGAGCTCTATCATACATACATATATTAAACTCTTACGTTACTAAGTGACATAGTGAGATACATATAACAGGGTAGGCGGAGGGAACCTGGGAACCTATTGTTAAGAAACTTCATTCCCATTAAGACCTTTCCATTGCCTACTTTCCGCCTAATTCTGGGGGCGGAAGGAAGGAGTGGCGGAACACGAAGCATTACAGCTTATACATAAGAATAACACATAAGCTACAATTAATGTAAAGATCTTATATAATTTTACTATAATATAATTTTAAGCGGGCGAAGCCGCGCTTGGGTCGCTAGTATATTATAATATAATTTAAACTACACCAACCATCATCTAGAAATGGCGAGTTTTAATAAAAATCCAATAATAATAAAATTTCCATATAAACGATGACATTTAAACGAAGATCCTTCTTTTATTAATTATACACGTTACGTTTTTACTCAACTACTGTAGTAAACTGGTTTTTATAGTAATTTTAACTATTTTTTTTAACTCCATTTTTTTTTTGTTGAACAGACATTGAATGTGGAGTTGCGAAACTCAACACCGCACTTTGCCTTGTTATCGTGAGCGGCATATGAGCCCACAACGCGTTTATAATATGACTGAACCACTGCGCAACAGTGGATTACGTGATTTTCTATATCACATATAGACGGTGGTGGGTTTGGTTCCTACTTGGGGAACTGAATAATTTATATTTATCCGCTATTGTAGCCAAAATGTGGCACTGAATTCACCGTACAATGTCTCTGATTCGAGTGGAAAGGGGAGTATGGTGTATTTAGACATTAGGTTATTTCCGTTTGTAAATATTATGACAGAGTAATATGAAAACACATCCAATATATTGTTACACTGTTTATTTTTATTTTTTTTAGCTTCACGCTGTATCCCGCACGTATGTAACGACATGATACGACGACAATATCAAAGACACTCCGTTCAGAGTAGTAGATAGAACGGAGCGTCTTAACACTTAGGTTTCCACTCACCTCTTCCTATCTGGCTATATGCAGGATACAGTGTTAATAAAGAAAAGATATCAGTTTCACGCTGTATCCCGCACACAGCAGGATAGGCAGAGGGAATCTAGTCTTAAGACACTTTTCGCCGAGTTCTGAAGGCATTACGTGTTGAGTGGCGGAAGTCAACGCTGCGCTTTGCCTCTACACCAGAGCGAAGAAATGAAAATATAAATGTAATTTTTTTTTCATTACCTTGAGTGGGGATCGAACCCACAACCATTTGATTTTATAGTCACACTTTGTGCCCCTACTCCACGACTGGCCTCAAGAAAAAGATATAGATATACTATATATAATATAATAATATAGGTATTGTATATATTATAGAAAAGAAATACCAGATTAAATATACTACACGCACGAGTAAAGTAGAAGTAATGGCTATAATCGTTAAGAATAACAGTTTAGTACCCGTTCATAGTTGGTTTATAAATAAATATTCCATTTATGATGGGTAAAAAGTGGCGCAGGAGGTAAGTGTTACATAGGGATGTGCTTATTACTTACAACTTTACAAGTGACCTGAACGCGGCTTCGCCCGCTTACGTGTTTTTTACTTTTTAGTTTAGTTATTTGTTTTTTCGTGGATATTTAGGTGAAGACATCGCTTTTAGTTATTCCGACTGACCAGGTGGTGAAGCCGCAGGTAACAAGACAAATCGCGGCGTTGATATCTGCCATTCCATCCAGTTTCTCGAAATTTCGGTATCGCGTGGGGAACGGAGTGTCTTAACATTAGCTTCCCTCTACCTACCCAGCTATGAGCAGGATACAGCGTGAAGCTACTATACAAAATATTTTTAGCTCCCAAGGATATAAATAGTATTTTAAAGTATAAAAGGCAGCACACTCTATTAACATCACTAGCCCACGCGTAACCCAACTCCTCTCGCAAGTCGATACTCTTGTTGTCTATTTTTATACGATTATTTATGAGGCGAAGGCCTTTAATTGCTTATATTCTAAGTTTATTTTTAGTACCATTCTTTTTAAGTCTTGTTTTAGATTGCTTTTGATGACAAAAATGATAATTACAAAGTTATATTAAGGCCGTCGTGGCAGGATGGATGTGGGTTCCATTCCCACATGGGAGTGATTTATAATATTTTTTTTTTCTTCGTTCTGGCGACAAGATAAAACGCGAAGACTTCATCTTAAAACAAAATTTAGATTTTAAGTTCCAAAAGTATGTCTAAGTAGGTTCACTCTTTTTCCAATATAGTATTCCCCACATTACGCTACGCTAAATTCTAGTGCGTGACAAATAGCGGAACTTACTTCTCTTTGTATTTTAGAGCAGAGAATGATATTAATTACTTTTTCGATTGGAAAACGAACCAATAACCTTACCGTTTACAGTTAGGCTGTTCCACTGCGCTACAACGGCCTACTACTTTAAAAAGTACATGCAATAAATCACAACACAGGTTATAGGTAAGCCCAAGTCCGGCTTGTTACCTAGTTAGCTATATAATTCCTAACCTGAATATGAAGATGATTGAGGATGGAAAGCTCGTCGGTCATTAAGCTTACCTCAATTCTAATGGAAATAAGGATAATGTATATAAGGTGTGCTTAATTTATTTTTTAGCTTCACGCTGTATCCCGCAAACAGCGGGATAGGCAGAGGGAATCTATTTTGAGGTACTATGTTCTCGACTTCTTGCCCAATTTTGGTGCCACAACGCTGCGCTTTATCTTTTTATCCAGAGTGAGTATAAGTGAGTGAGGCCAGTCGTGGCGCAGAGGCACAAAGTGTGATTGTAAAATCGGCTGATTGTGGGTTCGATCCCCACTCGGGGATATTTATTTACATTTATATTTTTATTTCTTCGCTCTGGTGTCGAGGCAAAGCGCGGCGTTGAGTTCCGCAATCAACACGCAATGCCTTCAGAACTCGGCTGAAAGTCAGGAACGGAGTGTCTTGACATGGGGATACAACGTGAAGCTGGCAAGAGTATAAGAAAATTCAAGTGCCAAGTACAAGTGAAGCCACCACCTTCGCGTCCGCGTTTTATTCTGGTTACAAATCTTAAATTACAAATCTGGTTACAAATCTTAAATGGATCACACCGTTAACTAAATCATTTAACTTATTTTAGATAAAATATATATTTTTAAACATTTTTAAAGTGTTATTCTACACTTAGAGAAAGAAAAGTACTTATTTAGAAACCGACCTGGTCGGTTTCCAGGAGGAGCGGGTTCGAGTCCCGCTACGTTCAAATTTTTATATGTTGCAAATTTTTAAATAAGTCAAATATATATTGTTAGCAAACTCGTGTAAAAGAGGATAGATGTAAGTGAAAAAGACTAAAAATATGGAATTGTGTCAATTGAGGCTCCTACTTGCTTGTAGGCAACGGCTCTTATCGGAAGTAAACTCGTGTAAAGTATTGTTATTGGGTACATATCATTATCACTTATTGTAATTTCACAGAATCTGTTTTGCGAATAATTTAGACGATATGTGTTTTTATCTTGTTTTTTAAAATGACGTTAACCGCTTCCGATTTCGAACAATATTATATTATGAAATTTGTATTAACAAGTTTTAAATATATACTACGTTGGCTATAACGCGATGGCTGTCAATTCGATTCCCAGTCGGGGGAATGAACTATTTTCACTTCCACGCACTGTTATTGGGCGCTGCGTGGTGAACGGAGTGTCTTACACTAGGTTCTTTCGGGCTATCTATAGAGCATGGCAGACCGAAAAAACTTACCCATATAGCGGGATACAGCGTGAAGTTTAAAAATCAATAAAGGTAATAACGACAGCTACTGAGACGTACAAAATGCTTTTTCTTTTATATTAATTTTCAAGGGGCGTCGTGGAATTTTACAAAGTATGAAAGTTCCAAGTAATGCTAGTGTGTAGGGCCGGGACGGCCTCGAGGCACATTTACCTACAATCGAGTTCCGGAAATTGACATGAGTCGAGTATACACTGTATTTACTAAAATGTCTTTTAGTCTTCTTTTATTTATTGCCCTCAGAAGAGACCGAACCGACTTCACGTTGGCCATTGCGTTGCAAGGTGAGGAGTCCAAAGCAGTTTCTGTGATTCGAGCTGAGTTTAGGAAAATAAATATAGATAAACTACAAAATTATGGATGTCGCGTCGCCGTCCCTCGATCATAATAATAAGCCAGTATTTTAAGCCATAAAGGTCGATTCGGTATTTGATATTCAGATGGTTTTTGTGACATTTACTTAGATAATTAGATTAGATTTTTCCAAATTTAGCTTAATATATGTTTGATAGAAAGCTTAATTCATTTACTGTAGTGTATAAATTACACATATTTCAAATAATAAAAATAAAAAAAAATCAGTTTCACGCTCTATCCAGCACACAGCAGGGGAGGCAGAGGGAACCTAGTGTAAGACACTCCGTACCCCACTTTGAGCCGACTTCTGGAGGCATCTTCAAATCTGTTAAGTGGCAGAACTCGACGCCGCGCGCAGAGCGAAGAAATGGAAATATAAATTTAAGTAAATATTTCATCTCCTCGAGTGGGGATCGAACCCGCAACCAATCGGTTTTACAATCACATTTTGTGGTGCGGCGCCACGACTGGCCACATATTCCATAAATATTTAATATAAATATAATCTGCATCATT
Organism: Heliconius erato x Heliconius himera; assembly: GCA_013421005.1. NCBI lineage: Eukaryota > Metazoa > Arthropoda > Insecta > Lepidoptera > Nymphalidae > Heliconius > Heliconius erato x Heliconius himera. Next base: position 52,798 of record JAATLQ010038583.1, on the reverse strand, counting down.
CGTATACTCATAAAAAAAAAAATAATAATATTTTCATTCATTTCCTTCGACGTTGAGTTTCGTCACTCACCATACAATGCCTACAATACGAGTATTGGGGCGATCGGCGAAAAGGGACAGGGAAGTGTCTTAGCACTAGACTACATAACACATACATTAACTACATAATAGGAGGGAACCCGGAAATTTAGTGTTAGGACAGTCTGTTCCCATTAATGCACCGTTCCCGTTATCTATTATCTCAAGTATTTTCTTCCAAGAGTATTTTTTTCTTTTATCCATTTCGCAGGGTAGGTAGCCAGTACCTAATGTTACGATTCTCTACTAATATTATTTTATTCAAACAACAATTTTAAGCACTGCTTAAGGTGCGTCTAGTATACTGATAATTTCTCAAGAGTAGGTAAATATGCCTTTGCCGTGTTAGCGTCGATCCGCCCCGATGACACATATGGCGACAGGTTTCCATCCGCCGCGACAAACAAAAGTGTAATGTTTTTTGCAATTTTGTTCGCATTACTGAAGAAGCGAGGGCTTGTAATTTTTTGTTTATTATTTTATCTCAACATGGCTTACATTTTGTCAAGGAGTAAAAGAACTATGGATACATTATTCTATTTTTTTTAGCTTCGTGCCGTTTTCCATGGTAGGGTTCTTCGTTCTACAGAAATTGCCGTCTCAAAAAAAGGCTATCGTAACACAGTGATCAGCATCATCAGCAGCATCAGTTGGTACCCGCGATGGTTGTGGGTTCAAGCCCCACTCCGCTGACATATTTTCATTTCCATCAATTCACATCAATTTATCCATCCATCGATGGATGGATGGATGGATTTTTTTTTTAATTTTCCCGCTCTGATGGATCATAGACAAAGCGCTAAGTTCTGCATATCGACACACAAAATTTATCTCAAAAGTTGAGCGGAAAGTGGAGTAGGGTGTGTTTTAACACTATGATTCCTCTACATACGAATGCGGATACAAAACAAAAAAAAACAAAAAAAGTAAATACATTCAGATTTAAATATATAAAAAAAACTAAAGGTATCAATGCCATTACCTTCTCATAAAATAAAATAAACACTCTTAAGTTCCTCGGTAATACCGACCCACCTGTGTGTCCTGGTCTTAGGTAATAGGTAATAGAACATTAGTTATGCCCTGCGGTGAAACGTGCGTATTGCCAAACAACCTCTAATGGGACTGTACGCAAAAAAGAATAAGAAAAATTATGAAATATAAATAAATTAAATCTAATTAAATCAGCTTCACACTGTATCCCGCACACAGCAGGGTAGGCAGAGGGAACCTAGTATTAAGACACTCCTTTTCCCACTTTCTGCCTAATTCTGGAGGCATTGCGTGTTGAGTGGCAGAATGCAACGTCACGGTTAACTTCGACACCAGAGCGGAGAAATGGAAATATAAATTTAAGTAAATATTTAATCTCCTCGATTAGGAATCGAACCCACAACCAGTCGGTTTTACAGTCACACTTCGTGCCGCTGAGCCATGACTGGCCTGTATAAACTAATATACTTACATGAAAAATATATAAAAACGGCTTTAATTTATGTGAAAGTTAGTTTTGTTTCTTTATTTATGAAGCCGTTTATTAATCATATTGTTCTAGAACTTGGCACAGGATTATTTAAAAAAAAAAGTTATGTTGACGTTGGAAGACATGACAACGAAGACATTAAATTAAGTATGTCTCAATATACACAGTACTATAACTCAAAATAATTTAAGTTTCATTATTTTGCTTTTTAACGATTATTAATTTAAATTACTTAGTTTATTTACTTTAACTAGCAAAACACTATAATTTAATCATCATCTTATATATATTGAGGTTTTGTCCCCATGTAAGGTAGGTAAACAGTAGAGAACTAAAATATGATTTAACAAGTCTCTATAAAGGTACCTTATAAACATTTTGGAATGCGAAACCACAATAAATAAAAGAAATACCCTTCTGACTTTAAAGTCTTGTACATAAGACGGTCTATGACTTAAATCCTACATGAAGGCACATTAATATAGGATATCAGTATCGGCGCCTTGATCAAACTCAGAAGGCTTCAATGGAGTAATCCATTACTTAATCCCTCCGTAAAGTATGGAAAAGATTTATAATTATAATTTAAGTCTATGAATGACATTTACATTATTATTTAAAATGCATGAAGCCTCGTGGCGCAGTGGTATCGGACGGTATCTTTCAATGTCTTGTGTGTGTGGTCAGTAATCAGAAGAATGATACATTTAATTATTTTCATTTCTCCATTGTTGTCAAGAAGATTTTGTGCTCTATGTCTCGAAATTAGTGATTCTCCGTTTAGCAGAGTGTTTTAACATTAAGTTCTTTCGATCTACCCTGTTGTATACGAGATAAAGTTTAAGATTATAAAAAATAAATAGCATAGATATACAGCGAGAATAAATAAAGCTTTAAAATTTTTAATGATAATAATAAAATAAAATCTTTATAATTATTTATCAAACTTTACTTATCTTTATTTAATTATAAATCATATAAAATATTATTTTATAATACAAATCACTAAGTCCAATGTTTTGCATTTCTTTATGTACCTATTCAACTAATGCAGAATTTGACAAAATTATGAAATAAAGTATTATAAAGAATTATTTTAATTAATACTTCGTATCCATAAACAAATAAAAAAATAAAATAACATTAATTGAAATATATATATAAAAAAAAGACAAAATATTTTTTTTGTCAACGTTACACTGAACTTCTGACCACATACACGTTTGTTAATACAAGACTGACGCGTGGTTAAACGATGCCTTTCAACGAACACGCTTCGGCATATGAGATTTTCTCTAATCAAAACTAATTTTACGTTACTGTCGTGAGGTCGTTGTGGCGCAGTGGCACAAGAGACGTTTTGGGTTCGTTTCTCACCAACTGGAGAACCAGAGCTTCAAGATTTCGGGGGAAAGTGGGGAACGGAGGTGTCGTAATGGGAACGGAGTGTCTAAGCACTAGCTTATCTCTGCCTTTCCTGCTATGTGCGGGATACAGCGTGAAACTTAAAAATATACGTTGCGACTTTACTTAAATAAAATAAAAAATCTTAAAAAATATAACTCAAATAAAGGGTACCATTAAGTAATTTGTAAATTATGGAGTCATTATGCTTCATTTTGTTAATAAATAATCTTAATCACTCACGAAGAGAACGAGGACTCCCTAGAGGACTTTTAGCTAGCGACAAAAGTTCCGTAACGATTCCATGTAGGTACTCGTATGTAGATCAACGGCAAGAACTAGTTATATATAAAAGTTGATCAATTTAAGTTTATGAGCATATGCCCTCATTTTGTATCAGATGAATTAGAAATATAGTTTTGTATTAGTTTTTTTTATGTACCTATTAATAAGTAATTTTCAGATTTCACGTTTATGTATCAAAAAAACTAATATAATATAATCAGAAACACAGTTGATTAAGAGTGGATTATAAGGGTATTAGGGTAAAATATTATTAGTCGTAATGTAAATTACTTATTCATAAAAAGATCTGTACCGTTTCTTCTACAATTGTTGAGAAATATGAATACTCTATGTGTGCGTGGACTTAGAGACGTGAATTGGAAATTGTTTTTTTATTCTCCTGGAAAAAATTCCGAGAAATCCTCTCTTAAGCCTGTATTTTTATACTGCTCTCACCTCGGACAACGATCGTGAGAGCGACCTTGAGTTGTCGTTTTCATTCAAAAATAACTGAAAACGGCATCCCAAGATCACTCTCAAGATACTACATTCCGTTGCTGTTGCTGTCTATCACTGATTCAGTAATTGAAGAGCTTTATGCTTTCAGTTAAATTCAAAGGGTCTTTAGAAGAAAATTAATATAGACTTTAATACTGTCTATCATTGAGCACTATAAAAGCGCAATCACCTATTTAGATGTCACGTTACGTACGATGTACGGTTGACATAAAAATTACACCATTGAAAAATATTTCTCACAACTTACTTCTAAAGAATTATGCATTTTAGTGCAAAGCCGTGACTTATTTCTTTATACCTAGTTATATGAACTGGTATTTTGAACTATTTATTTCATTTGGTTTTGCCAACATGTCTTTTGTATTTTTGGCAGAACCTAGCTCGAACCTAGCTTTGTATAATGGACAATGTAACTCGCATACTGCATTTCATATAGGTTTATCTATGAAGTTAAATAGTCAATCGCTCGTTTACCATACCACCGCGAAAGATATTGAAGGTTTAAATATGGAATATTTATTATACATATATTTGTTTACTTTGTTTGTCTGTTTGTTTTTTATACACGTTTATCTCCGAAACTATGAGAAATTGAAAATATTTTTTTATATGGCTACTAGGTTAAAAACTACCCTCCTTCCGTTATATCGGTACATAACTTTCATGCAAATATTCCGTTCTCAAACCCCGCGGGAATCATTTTAGAATATGCATCAAGTTAAGTAGTAACAAAAATAAACAAGTCTCCTCTCTGCAGTCTAAAGTGTATATTCATGCAAATTTCATTTTGTGCAACGCGCTTAGGGATCCCGCGGGATAATTTTAGTGTACTGCATGCACTGACCTATTTACATTTTCCTTTCTGTAGTAAAATTTATTTTAAAGGTTAAAATAATTTAAGCATGTTACTTGTTTTTTCATGCACCGACTTCAAAGAAAGGAGATTATCAGTTTGATATATACATGTATATCAGTTATACAAATCGCATTTTTAAATGTTCACAATTCTATGTATAAAATTAAAGTAAGCCTAATAGACTCAAAGAGCCATGGCTCCTAATATTACGTATATTAGGAGCCATTTAAGCAAAGTTGAAATTTTCAAGATTATTAGTCGAATATGTAGTTACGACGGTATGCGTACTTACTAACTTGAAAATGAGAGATCCCTTTCAGAGATAGCTCACATACTTTAAAGAAGAAACGCTCATATTTAAATATTTTTCGAAAAGTAATTTAAAATTGATGCAAACTCCATTATTAATATACACCCAAAAATAAATTTGAGATATATTATTTACGGTACTTTTCCTTTTAGTATCCTCATTCATTATTCTTAGGACACAAAGTGTTGAGGTGCTTCTCACGAGCATTGTTCTAGACACATGCAATATAATTATGGAAAAAAATTCGCGTCTGGGAGAATGATTGGCCCTTCGGGGTGATCTGGGTGCTTATAAGGGTTCTTGAAATATATATTTTTTCAACATTTTTAAAATGCTATTGCACACTCAAAACAGAAAAAAAATTTTATTAGATAACGTTTACCAATTTGAACGTAGTAGCCCGAGCCTCTTTGGATAACGTATACCAATTTGAACGTAGTAGCCCGGGCCTCTTTGGATAACGTATACCAATTTGAACGTAGTAGCCCGAGCCTCTTTGGATAACGTATACCAATTTGAACGTAGTAGCCCGAGCCTCTTTGGATAACGTATACCAATTTGAACGTAGTAGCCCGGGCCTCTTTGGACTCTTGGACGGTTGTCAAAGACGCGCGGGTTTAAAGGTCACACTCATTATGATAAATAAGGTAGAGAACGCACACGTCTCGACGTCTTTACGCAAAGCCAATGTGTCAAGCCTTTCACAGATCATTGGGCCCCTAATGGTTCGAACAGTTCTACGTTGTATGCCATCAAACGAATCAAATCAATACTGGGGTTGCACCAACCCAAAAATGAGAACAGTACTCCATATGATGCCAAACTTGGGCCCTATACAGGGCCAATGATTGTCTTAGTTTTGAAGTACCGTTTCGCTCTGCTCCCTGGAAGTTTTCAGGCCTTCGCCATGTCCAAACTAACTGATAGGCCCTCTTCCTTTCTTTCGATAGCCGTAGCCCAGCGGTAGGTTAGTCAGAAGATCTCCAGCTGAGCGACCATAGCGGAAGCCATATTGACAGTTTAATGTTATAGTTTGTTGTTTGGTTCATTAATTTTAACTTTTAAGGTATCTTTTTTTAAAAAATATAAGAATAATGACCTGTACCAAGGATATAAAACAAAATAGCACTACACGATGTTATCTGTTCGCGGACAATCAGTCTTTTTCTCTAAATCCCACGATTTGGCCTTATCTTACTGTGACATCTGCATGCGATTTTTATCATGTAACGAGTCGTAGCCCACAACTTCTTTTGCGTCGACTATGAAACGTAAGGTCCCGTTTCCGAAGGTGTTGTTGAAGGTGAGGCTGGTTGTGATGTAGGGGCACAAAGTGTGACTGTAAACGCGATTGGTTGTGGGTTTGATCCTTTTCGGGGAAATTAAATATTTATTTAAATTTAAGTTTTCATTTATTCGCTCTGGAGTGGAGGCAAAGCACAGCGTTGAGTTCCGCTACTTAACACGCAATTCCTCTAGAATTTAGCAGAAAGTGCGGAACGGAGTGTCTTAACACTAGGTTGCCTCTACCTACCTTGCTGTTTGAGGGATCTTATCGCGCTGCAGCGCGAAGTTGGTTTAATTTAATATAATTTTATAATTAAAGCAGGTATTTTATTCGAAAAAAGAATAGACAATAAATAGTGAAATAAATAAAGTGGCGGAATTCGACGATGCGCTTCATCTCGTTACCATAGAAAATGAAAATATTAAATATTTCTTTCCCCCGAGTCGGGAATCAAACCCACAACCGTTTTGCTTACAGTTACTGTGTCACGACAGCTTTAAATGTTTTTTTTAAATTATAAATTAAATTAAAATAAACGATAAATTTAACACAGTTTTAAGTAAAAAAGACATCACATAAAAATAAATAAAAATATTTAAATTGTTTTGATTTTAATAAAAAAAAATACAATTCGTAAAAGCTTCTTCCTGGGAACTTTCAAACTACCGATCAAATAAAGCTCTAATTACAAAACAATGTACTATAATAACATATTTGACTCACTGAGAAAGATTGTATCAGAAAATACTGTGAATAAGATAGTTCTTTATTCATGTTATATCTCGTGGGATTAAACGTTACATAGACCCTCTGGAGGGTATCCTTATTTCAAGTATTTACTATACTGTTTATCATTGAAACGATTGAGGAGCCGTCGTGGAGCAGTAGAGCAGGCTTAACTGTTAAAGGGGTAGTCGTGGATTTGATCCACATTCGGGTATATTAGTTATCTATATTTACATTCCAGGGTCTAGATAAAGCGCCGTGTTAAGTTGCGCCTCTCTACGTATTATGTCTTGGTTTCAGGCGAAAAGTGGTGAATGCGATGATTGTAGATTTTAATCACGTTCAGGGGAAAATACTTTTAGTTAGCTCGAAAAATCAATGAAAAGTAGAGAACGAAAGGGACTTAATTAAACTTAAAAACTTAACTTATTAAAGAAAAGAAGTATATTTATAGTATTATTGGAAAAGAAGTATCTTAAGCCTTAACTATTTGCGAAATACAGCGTGAAGACAAAAAAAATATATATAATTGCCAAGTTTCATATTAATAAAATAAATTATATTATAAGAATTAGAAATTAATAAAATTAAGCTTTTAAATGTTACTACACTACACGTCTAATAACAGGCTAAGGCCTCGTTACATTATTTTTTTTGTATTTTTTTCTATAAATGTAACAGATAGGTAATAGGTACCATATATGGTGAACGGTTGAGTGCTAATTTCAGAAGACCCCCGGCGATGTGAGATGAGAATCCTATTAGAGAATATTATAACATAATTGCCTGCTACTTTGTATCGTTGTTATTGCTTCATTTTGTTTTATTTTCACACATCTATGGTTTTAACACTGTATCCTGCATATATCAGGGTAGGCATGGGGAACCTGGGAACCTGGGCACCTAGTGTTAAGACAAGTTCTACTTATCGTGTCACACTTTTATCTCCACTTTCCGCCGAATTATTCAGACATTGTGTGTTGTCGGAACTCATTGTCGTGCTTTGCCTCTTTATCCGAGGGAGAAATTAAAATATTAAATAGTTTATGAAAAGAAAATATTAAATATCTTATTATCCCAAGTGGGAATCGAATGCATAACCCGTTGCGTTTAGTCACACGCTTGTGCCCTTGCGGTACGACTGGCCTCAACATATAATTTATTAAATAATGTCATTACAAGCACTTTTGAATCGTCAGGTTGACTAGCGGAACTCAACGCCGAGCCACGACGGCAAATATAATATTTATTTGAATTTCCTTCGATCCTAAGGAAAGATATAGTGTTTCCTTAGAACAAAGTGATTGACGCACACCACACTGCGGTACGGTTCCCACGGGAAGGATGTTTTATTCAGGAGGTACACTAGTAGTGATAGCGATGCGCATACTATACAGCCTGTCTATATATTATAATTAATAGCTTTTACTGTGACTTCGCCCTAATGGTGGAAGCGAAATAAATAAGGGTCGTGTCTTCTAGTTATAATATAAACTAAGTAAAAAAATGTTTTTATTTTAACGTTTTTATTGTAAAGAAAAAGTGAGTTAACTAAACTTAGCAAAAAAAAAAACTAAAAAGTAAGCTAAAGTAAAAATAATACATTTATCTTACTAAAAGCTAAAAAAATCTATGGCCGCCATCTTGAATTTGCATTTTTAAAACTGTACTGTATTCTATTAGCTAAGATCTTTAATTTGATACCCTTTGATGGGACGGAGGGTATTTAAAGAGAATATAAAATTTACAATTTTGTAACAGCAGACATCTTGGGTTTGTATATATTATAGTTAGTCTATATAATTATTATTGTATTATCACCAGAACTAGAGATATATACCAAATTTCAAGTCAATCGGTATGTTATCAGTACTCGGAGTTGAAAATTTAATTACTAAATATGACCCACGACGAAGTAGAGCTAAATAATATAATTAAAAAAACCACTGAGGCTCCACTCCAAATAGCATATTTTACACTGTTCAAATATCAAATCATCAAATATTAAAGTATATTCTGATGCTTTCACGAGAGCGATCGCCACAAGAATGATCAACTGCTTAACATGAAATAAACTTTAAATCAAAACAAACGCTGTATCCCGCCTATTATAGTGTAGGCAGAAGGAACCTTCTGGTAAGACACCGTTTCTCAATTTCCACCGAATTTTTAAGGCGTGTTGAGGGGCCGAACTCAAAGCCGGGCTTTGCCTTAGTGCCAGAGAGAAAAATTGAAAATATAAAAAAAATATATTCCCTTGATTGGGGATCGAACCCATAACGCGCCATGAAATGAAACTTTAATAATTTTTAATACACGTTTGACTATACTTCAGCTTTATTTTATCTATACCTACAGTGGTTAGATATACTGTTGGTCAATTCCAAGTATCGATTTGTAATATAAGAGGCCAAGATTTTCCCAATTTAGAAAAGATTCAAATATTTGGATAATTTGAATTGTTTAATTACAAATTACTAAAAATACCTATCAAGAACTATTTTCAGTTGTTGATTTTTTGCTATCTTTTTTGTTATTTTATGTTTTAGAATTTCTTAAAAACTATCTTCTTAAAATTTGTCTTTTACGGAAATCGAACACGAAACCACACGGTTAAAGTAGTTCCAAGTTCACATTACTCCATATAGCCACAAAGAGCTACTACTAATATTCATTAAAATATTTTCTCAGTAACGTTTTATAACTGCTATTCTCGAGGCCTATAAAAACAATAACACTCGATTGCGCGCTGTAAACGTTAAATTAATTTTACAGGCAAAATAAAGCCCTAACGAATAGATAAAGGGGTTGGCATCAACCCTACATTGTTGATAATGTTATCTTACGTGTCCGTTTTTATATAAATTTAAGGGAGAAATGTGACATAAAAATATTGAATAACCGTTTGTTTCTGGTTCATTTTTAGGGTTTCGGAAAATAGCACAAAAAATATGTTTACACTAAATGCTACAAGTGCTATAGAATGTGCTAACAGTTGTAAATAAGAGCTTTAATTCGAGTTGCCTACTAGTAACTTCTATATAAATCTACTATTGAGGTCCTGGCTCCATCATCAGACCAGCTCGATACCATATTGTCGTATTCTCACTTAAACTACGTATTACTGCCAAGTTTAATGATAACAGAATTATCACAAAGTGGGTCAAATTCTGCTTTTTTCATTTTATTACAACGACACGCTTGCGGCTTCGCCCGTTGGAAATACAAAGCCATTTATTTTCTAATTTGAATTATTTTCGTTTCCCAATAACATTATTTTAAACATTATATTAAAACATTGAAAACTAAAGTTTTAGCAAATTCAATTATTTTGTAGAAACTTTGTTGAACATAAATTAAGCTATGGTCTGTTTGTCAAGACTTTTTCTTTTAAATTCGTGATATTTAAATAAAATTATAAAATAAGTGAGTATTTGACTGTAGGCCCTTGGCGATGTAATTTTTTTACATAAAATAATAATTGCGGTGTTAATTTCCGCCATTCAACACGGGATTTGGTGGAAAGTGAGGAACGGTAGTGTCTTAACACTAGGTTCACAGGTTTATAGGGTTAACAGGGTGAGGTCAGCATAACTACAATACATCAGTGTTAGAATGTTATTCACAAATATTAAACATTAGTTAAACATGTATAGTAAGTTTGTGTTCACGTTTCTGAGAAACCCATTGTTTGCTTTGTCCATAATAAAGTTGAAGGTTTTGCTGTAGTATTTAATTATTTGGCGACAGACGTTAGAGGTACTGTAGCTTAAAATGTAGCTGAGGAATAAAAGTTATTAAGAAATGAAATCGTTTTGAAATACATGTCAATTATTTAGGTTCTTTTATACATACATATTATTATATATTATGTAATCTAGTAATATGTGGATATGTCAAAAACTGCTTAACCGATTTCGATAAAGCTTTAGCTGTTCCCTAATTAAAAGTAAATAAAAATATATAATATTTAAATAACTGAAGACTTTCCTAATTTGATATTTAGTTGCTGAGACATTTACTAAGACTACATATTACAAAATCTTATGACATTTTTACTTGCTATACAGCCGTTATAGTCGCTTGCAACCGATTGTTCCTATCTTTCAAACTATGCAATAGACTTTAATACAGTTTTTACTAAAAAACAGAGTAATGTAAAAAGCAAGTAAAATAAAAAAATCAGGATTTCCCATTTTCATATTAATTTTGTGAAATCCTGTTTTAGTCCTCCTACACTGTTCAACTTACCTACAGGTCAAATTTCAACTTTCAAGGTCCAGTAGATTTGCTTGCGCGTGGTCTGTCAATCGCTTAATAGACGAGTCTGATGAAAGAAGTTAGTTGTAAGTATATTTCGGTGCGTTTACACGCCAAAATAAGATATAACGAAATATCCATTACAGTGAAGTCCATTCGGGCAGCAGCGTGCGAGACACTAGTATCCGAATAAATAAAAAAAGGGATTAAAAATGGATTCATATTCAATATCGAACTAAATTGACATAATTTTTGAATTTGTAAATAGGATCTTAATACCTTGTTAGTTTTCATTATGAAAGTGGAACTTCATTACGGAACTGAAGGCGGCTTTAATTTGACCGGTTTTTTATAGTAAAGAACAACTGTAAACCAACCTATATGGCTACAGGATGCGATGCGAGTATATGAGGAAAAAAAGATAAATTGACACCGGTTTAAAATACGTAGTAGGTACACGATGCCGCGAGTTCACTTTTATTTTTAAAAGACATTAATATTTCTCCAGCCTGCCAGTACTTATTTTTTGTTTTAATTTTATAAAGGTTTTATTATATAAAGTAATGAACAGCTGGCCTTAAAGTGTATAGACTATAAATATATGTCCATATTTTTTTATTTATATTTTTTTTGCATATTTTGCAGGTACAAAAAAGAAAGAAGTTATGATGATACATGTTGCATATAGTAAGGGAATATATTATATATTATATTATTATTTTATAAATTAAAAAAATATATATATTTCAAATTTTTTTCTACAGCGTCACTATGTTTTGTGGGAGGCTGAGAGTTCTGACCTTGGCTTGGTCACGAGCCATAGCTTGCATAAGTATGCGTTCGTAGTAGTTGTAGGGCTTTGATTTGTTCGAGTCCAGCCTGCTTACGACTAAAGAAAATAATAAAAAAGTAAAAAAAAAATTTAAATTCATATCTGCACAACCATTTGAGTTAACTTCAGGGCAACCATGACTCGAAAGTCGTCAACCGTACAGTAATCTTGTAAAAGTAAAACTCAAAATTACCACACGTCAAGATATGGCTACTTATTTGATACGTGTGAAAGTTTAATACACATAACATTCTGTGTTGATTGGCGGAACCTTACTTTGTCTGTTGCAGAGTGGAAATGTGAAAAAGGCGATAATTATCGATGGAAATCGCAACCCTAGTGATTAGTCTGTCGTTGCCCCTACCCCACTGCTTTATCAAATCAGCAGGGTAGGCAGAGGGAACTTAGTGTTAAGACACTCCATTAGATATTACATTTTCTCGAGTGGGGATGAAACCCACAACCGTGGCGTTACAGTCAGACCCTTTGCCACGACAGCCTGACAGACATTTATACATGTCCTTGTAATTTTCCGCCCCTCGGTGCAAAACGCGTGGTTGATCTTTTCTCATTTTTAGCAAATATTGTACGCAAATTGAGAACAGAGTGTAATTACACCAAGTTTCGTCTGTCTACCTACAAAATCTCAAAAAGTGAGACATCAATAAAAAAGATAATTTACATGACATTGGCTGTGATTACTGCTCATCTGGCACGTTGGGTACGTCATAATAAAAGAAGAGAACAGAATAAAATAAAAAAATATAAAATTTACGTGACCCATTCGAAACTTATGAGATTATCTTTGAAATTTATGATATTATTTTAGCGTTGTAGAACTACTATTAAACTGTCATTATGTATGACAGAATTATTACTTTGCTTGATGTAAATACAATGTAAGAAGAAAAAAAAAGTATATATTTTTTTGTATACAAATTATTTTTTTAGCTTCACGCCGTGTTACTCATATCATCAGCAGGATAGGCAGAGGAACCTAGTGTTAGGACATCATGGGTACCACTCTATTTATGAATTTTTGCTTGTTGAGTGGCGGAACTCAACGCCACGCTTGGTTTTGTGACCAGAGCGAAGAAACGATAATATATCATTCCTCCGAGTGAGAATCGAACGTGGGTTAAAGTCGTCGCGTCACGAAGCGCTTTGACACTGTGCGGTGCTGGGGTGACTTTTGATGTTTGCCATTTTCCGCGGAAAAGGCATTGGAAATTGGTAATACTTTCATGTCAAATTCATTATCAATATTAGAAAACACTTTAATACTATAACAGAAAACACAAAAAAATGGATTTGTTTGAATATTTTTCACGACTGGACACGCCTAATAGACCAATGACGGTATTTTTAATTAGTCTACACACAACGGCACAGATAATAATAAATATTCACAGTACGAAATAGTCGTGAGTATGCAAATGTAATCAATATTGAACTAGAGACGTGTTTAGCAGATAAATAATGTCATGCCCTGCTTCGTACGTGGGGGGAATATTGGGGAAATTAAAAATATATAATGGAGTCGGTCTTTTTGACGGTATTTTTGATATTAAAATGATATTTAATTGCACAAGTATTGAGGCCGTCGTCGCTCAGGGGCACAAGGATGTGACTGTAACGCGACAGTTGTGGGTTCGATGTCCACATGAGAAAATGATATATTTATTTAAATTTATATTTCTATTTCTTTGCTCTGGTGTCGAAGCAAAGAGCGGCGTTGAGTTTCGACACTCAACACGCAATGCCTCCAAAATTCGGCGGAAAGTGGGGAACGGAGTGTCTGAACACTAGGTTTCCTTTGCCTACCCTGCTGTGTGCTGGATAGAGCGTGAAGCTGAATTTATTATTATTAATTGTAGAAGTCGGCTGCTTTTGATATTTGATTCAACTTTATAGGCATAATTATTTTATATTTTTTTTAACTTCAAGTAATTTTTTTTATATCCCACGTATAGTGATAAGACAGTCCTCCACTCTCCGTCCAACTTTTGAGACATTGCGTGTGTTGCGTAGCAGAGCTCAAAGTCGCGTATTGTTGATACCACAGGGCGAGCAAATAAAAATGCGACTCGAGCGGGAATCGAAACCACAACCTTCGGGCTTAGAGTCAGATGCTGTGCCACGACGTCTTATATATGCAAATTGTGCGTGTTAAATACTTAATAGTCAAAGCCGCGTACAAATATAAACTTTTTAATTGTAACTAACACATTATTATCATGATTCATTGCTGCCTACGTGAGGGAGCGACCTTACTTAATAGGTAAGGTTTAAAAAACAAAATTAGCTGTCATCTTAAAATCAACCTTATTACTCTATAATATGATTCAATATCAAAAGAAATTTGATTTAAAATTATTTAGGTATTATAATTTATATACGCTAGTTCTTATAACAAAAGCAATAGGGTCTAAAATTTCTTGTTAAATATTGAATATTTCGATGTGTGGACGTTGGCCTTCGATCCCACGCAAGAAGGTAAATGCTTACAATTTCGCAATGTATTGTTTGATCTGTGTAAATAAATAAAAATCTTTGATGTTTTTTAAATGAATACGAAATAAAACGGATCAAGTGCGAGTTGGACTCGAGCATGATGGGGTCCGTACCATTATCTAAAATCAAAATAAAAAAAGCAAAAAAAAATGTTGGTTGTTTGGGAGCCCTCTTAAATATTTATATAATATTTTTATTTCAACTGTATTACTATCACGGTTCATGACGACCGACAGACAGATAGACAGCCAGCAGTCTTAATAGTAGGCTCCCGTTAATCTCTTTGGGTACGAATCATGAGTGGGGATCGAATCCACAATCATCCCGTTTACAGTTTGAAGAAAGAAGAAATATTACCTTATTTCTTCTTTCTTCAGTCAATAATAAATACTTTGCTTTAGTGTAGCATAACGTGGCCCTATTCCTTTACTCAAAACACATTTGTTCGAATTCGCAGAGAACGGAGTGTCAAAGCACCAGATTTTTTCTTTTAGTTAAAAAAAAAGTAGTGTATCATTATAGCAGGTAGCTGTCTAACTAAACTGAGTTCCGATGACCCGTAAAGTCCAGTTAGTTTGAATCATCCGGTAAAAAATTATAACACTTTAATTGTTATAGTCGTGGGCGATGAGGTGAACAAACTAAACAATTGAGGATGTATTGATAAAAAATACATATAAAACGTATGAAAGATTTATAACTTCTAGGAAGATGCAAAGGCAAGGCAAGCCCCCGAGAACTTGGCGAAAAATGGAGAACGGAGTGCTTCAACACTAGGTTCCCTGCTTCTGTGTGTCGGATACAACGTGAAGCTGACAAAAAAGTCTTTTTTCTATTAATTTTAAGACTATTCGAGTCCAGTCATTATACTTTGTTATGATGTCAAAAGAAAAAAATATATTTTGAAACCATTCCTCTGAGTGGGAATCGATCTTACAACCTTCGCCTGAAGTGAGACACTGTTCCGCTTTTTGGATTCTAAATTTAAACTTCGAGGCCAGTAGTGGCGCAGGGGCACAAAGTGTGACAGTAAAATCGTCTGGTTGTGGGTTCGATCCCCACTCGTTGAAATAAAATATTTATTTACATTTATATTTGCGTTTCTTCGCTCTGGTGTCGACGCAAAGCATTGCGTTGAGTTCCGCCACTCAACACGCAATGCCTCCAGAACTCGGCGGAAAATGGGAAACGGAGTGTCTTAACACTAAATTCCCTCTGCCTACCCTGCACTGTGTGTGAATACACCGTGAGGCTGATTTAATTTAATTTGATTTACATACTTAATTAAGGCAGTCATGGCGCAAAGGAACAACTGTGCGACTGTAAACGCAATGGTTATTGGTTCAATTCCGTCTCGGGGGAATAAATGTATATAATAGTTCCATTTTCTCGCTCTGGTAACGAGGCAAAGCGCGGGACTTGCCCTATTACCAGAAGGAGTCGACGTACAAAAAATATACTAAATTTTTGCTATGAAGCAATAAAAAGACATAATGTCAGTCACTATGTCAGTAAGTGAGTATTAGGAGCGTGAAATTCAATCGTTATGTTACGGTTTTTAAAAATGCCGTTTCCATACATTATTATTATTATAGGGTTTGATGACGTCACGGTACAGTTGTAACGGACGGAACGCCGTTGTTATTGGTTATTTTATTTTCAACTAAAAACCGCGTCGTGGGTTTGATACCCACCCGTTGGATTATATTAATTTTATTTTCGAACTCTGGTAATATAGTGCGCGGTGTTAAGTGCCGCCAGTTAATCACGATATATCGAATTTAGATGGAAATGTGAGAAAGTATACTGTTGCAAAATTAATTGTACCGATGTAGAGACGTAGATGCATTTTTCACGGATTCACGTACAATGATAAATCTTTTTTAAATTACTTTAAGTATTTAATTAGCTTACGAAGAATTTTATAGAAATACAAATATGTACATTCCTAAGTATCTCGAATAAATGGATAAAGAATAATTTAAATACTTTTTTCGGCTTCAAAGTAGATAGAGGGAAGGTAGTGTTAAGACACTGTTTCCCAATTTCTGCTAAATTTTCGAGGCTTTGATTGTTGAGTGGCAAAATTCAACGCCGCGTTTTGCCTCGTTGCCAGACCAAGGGAACGAACATATTAAATAATTCATCCCCCCTAGTGGGGATTAAACCCACAACCGCTTGTGCCACTGCGCCACGACGGCCTCATAATGACGTAATAACTAGTTTATTCCTCTAAGTGCACAGACGTGTCTTCACGCACCCTCAGTTCGTTACAAAGTAAAGGTGATAATGATAAATCATTGTTAATTTGAATACGTGGCTTTTTTAATAACTTTTTTATTGAGTAGCAATTTACAAAAGAAAAATGAAAAAAACTATATTTAATGATAAATATCGTAATTTTGAGTTATCGAACACTTGGCCAGTAGCAGCGCAGGGGCACAAGTATGCGACTGTAAATGTGAAAGACTGTTGGTTTGATTTCCACTCGAGGTAATAAAATATTTAATTATTTATTTCCTCGATCAAGAATTTGGGTATATAGGTATATCTTCTATTGATAGCCTCCCTAGCCTTAAGTAGGTAAACGCTAAATTTTAGGTTTTTTAATTCCGGTACTTTTATCTGTGCATTGTCTCTCAGGCATGAAGTAAGGGAAGAGTTTTATATTAATATATCTAGATTTAATCGATTATTATAATAAAATTTTTAAAAGTCTATTAATAATAATCCAAATAAAATCTCACCTTTAGCAGCTACCATGTGTATAAAGCCTAAAGAGAATACTAGTTTTAAAAACGCCATGTTGTTTTTTTTTCACGACACTGGAATCTGTAACAAAAAAATGTTATTTACAAGACTTTTTTAATATTATTTGGGATCGATTCCCACATAGGGGAGTGAATTATTTACATTTTCTTCGTTTTGCCACTCAACATGAAGTGTTTCAAATTCGTGCGGATAGTAAGAATATAGTGTCTTGACACTCTACCCTGCTATATATGGGATTAAGCTTAAGGTTCAAAAAAATAAACTCTACTACAAACTTAAACTTAAAGTATTTTTTTAGCTTCACGCTGTAGGAAAGGGACCCTCGGAACCTAGTGTTAAGACACTCCTTTCCCATTAATATATCCGTTAATATATTCGTTCTCCACTTTCCGCAGAATTCTGGAGACATTGCGTATTCAGTAGCAGATCTCAAAGTCTAAAATTGTTTATAAATGTGTAAAAATAAAAAAAATAAACAAGTTCTTTAATTTTTAATGGAGTTCAGTTCCGCCATTCAACACGCAATGCCTCAAGAATTCGGTGGCTTAATGGGGAACGGAATGTCTTAATAGGTTCCCAGGTTCCCTCTGCTATGTGCAGGATTTAAAATGCGATAAAAAAGTCTTTGAAATGGACAGAAGAGTGGGAAAAATGTACTTAAATGATATAGGGCTTAAAACATCTGTTAAAATAAACGATTTAACTCAATTCAACCTTTATTGTATCAAAATTAGGTGAATTTGTACAAAGCAAAAGAAGTATTATTTAGATTTGCTGATTAATTTTGTAATAAGTAGGTATGTTTTAAATAAAAGTTGAAACCAAACCGAAATGCGAGTCGGACACTTGCACGAAGGGTTCCGTACCATTATCAATGAAAACGAGAAAATCCCGTTTATTGTATGGATGGCCCCTTAAATATTTATTTTATTCGGATTTTTAATATTTGATATTGTAGTGGTAATAGAAATATATCATTTGTAAACTGCCAACATTCATAAAATCGAAAAAAGTATCCCACACACAGCACTGTTGGCAGAAGAGTGTTAAGACACTCCGTTCTCCACTTACACTAAAAAAATATATGCATTTTTTATTTTTTATTTTATAGATTAATTACTTTAAACATTGGAATAAAAATTATGACTGTAGATTTATAGTCTAGTCACAGACACAATATATAAAAATTGACAAACTTAATTTTGCGGGCGTATGCAACTCATTGTTTATGAAATACAAAAACATGTAAGTTTGTAATGTTGTTTTTATTCTAAATGACATATCAACAAGTTTCCAGTATTTTAGAATTTTTCCTTTTTACGGTCCTGTTTAAGTCCTGACTTTTTAGAAAATTTGATATTTTTTTTGTTTGTGCTATGTATCTAATATAACCAGATAAAAACGTGTTAAGCACATAATCCTCATATTAAACAGTGGTCAAGCAAAAAGCTATCCATTACAAGCATCATAAACAGTACTAAATACGGTCGGCTGAGTGTTCACGGAGCGTGGCGATTCGATTCCCGAGTCGCTACTAATTAAAATAATAACTATCTCAAGTCAGAGAAGTAGGAAGTAAAGCTCGTTAGATGGAAACTTACTAATGCATTAGAAGTTAGAACGTTTTAATACGTATTAAGGTGGCGTTAAGATTTAATGGTGTGTAACATATAGGATTAAGATTTAAAAAAATGTTTTAAAAATTTTTTTAGCTTCACGCTGTATTTCGCACAACAGAGTAGGCAGAGGAAACATAGTGTTAAGACACTCTGTTCCCCATTTTCCACTAGGATCCGTATTACTACTAGTACTGGAGGCATTGCGTGTCGAGTAGCGGAATTCAACGCTGGGCTACGCCTCAACACCGAAGAAATGTAAACAAATAAATATATATATTTTTTAAAATTAAAGGTTTTTGTTAATATGTATACTATCTTATACCTGCGGCTTTACCCCCAAAGACATTTAAATAACTAAGGCCCGTATTTACAAATCGCTTTTAAGTCTGAGATCGATCTTAAGATGCCATTTTCATTCATAAATTATATATACCGGATTTATAAATACCGGAAAAGAAGGTATCAGAGTATCTTAATACTAGGTTCCCTGTGAAGCTATAAAAAGTAGGTCAAAACAAAATTACATTTATAGCTTATAATATCTAATTTATGAATCTGTATCATTTTTTTCAGCTTCATGATATATCAGTTTGTATATTGTAGGATAGGAAGAGAACCAAGTGTCGAGACTCTCCGTTATCCGCTTACCACCCGGATAGTGCTTATTATATTACGTTTACTATAAATTACATTTACTGTTTTACACACTTGAGGTCGTAGATACAAATTTCAAGGTTTTACTGTAGGTGGATAATAGAAATGTGTCACTGGTTTATACTATCAAATATTTAAAAATATAAAAGATAATACAAAAATAAAGATATATTTCTTTCTATGCTATTGCTTACATCTAAAAAATGAAAAGATAATCTTATTTAGAGTAGCTTCGTTTCTCCACACATTAGAAAGACGTTGCGAAATAAATGGCGGAACCCAACGCCGCGTTTATTTTTTTACATTTTCATATACTTGTAGCTGAATAGGTTGAGGGAACTAGTGATATGATGAAGGTTACAATTTCTGCCTAATTTTCGAGACATTGCGTGTTGAGTGGAGTAACTCAACGACGCGCTTTGTCTTGTTACCAGAGCGAGATTTTTTTTTTTTACATAGATAATAATTAAATATTATTCTTTCGAGTGGATATCGAAATTATAACCTTAAAGTTGTCAAGCTACATAATATATATTCGTCTGATTTACTTTTAAGATTGTAAAAACTTTGTAGACTTTAAAAGCAACATCAGTTTTTATGCGGTGCGATTAATAATGTAATTCTGGTTTTCCTTATTTTAACTTGAAATGTTACGTCATTGATTATTTAGATGAATTTTTAACTAATAAATAGACATGGAACCTAATAACTGAGTCATGTGGTAGTTATCTCGATGTATAGTTAGCTTTCTAGTTCATTGTTACTATAACAATGAATTTGTTACGAAATTTAAGGCCATTATGGTACAGTGGCGCAGCATTTACCTCTAAACTCGACGATCGTGAGTTCGCATTCCAGTCAGGGAAATTAGTTATATTTATTTTCTCGTCCTGGAGTCGAGACAATCGCGGCGTTTAGTTCTACCTCTCAACACTCAATGTCTTGAAAATTTTAACCTTGTTTGGGCAACGGGTGTCTTGATACTAAGTTCCCTAGGTCTACTCCTCTAAATGTAGGATACAGCGTGGAATTAATAAACATTAATACTTTTAGTTTCGTTTCCTTGGGTTCTGTGAGAAAAATAAAAATAATCGCCAATATTTTGATATTTGTTTCTCTTTCTTTTAAATAATACACATATTTTATCATTTTAAACTTTAAAACTTAAGAAGACATTAATATTATGATAAAAAAATATATATTTTTATTGCTTAGTACCCAAATTAACCCAAGAATGACTCATAAAGAATAAAAAAAAATGTTATATAATGTACTCACTGTTAATCCAATAGGAATTTAACTAGGACTTTATCCTTCTTCTCGGCACAATAACGTATAGCACAGCACAGATTACAGAGAAAATAAAAAAAAAACTAACTTTGACAGCTGTATAAACAAAATGGCGGGCACTGAGACGCGCGTCGCTTGCGCGTGCGCCGGTCGACTGTGCGTCGCCTTGAATACGTGATTGGCTAAAGATTTGTTCATACAGAGTACTGAGTTAAGTTATGGATAATGTTTGCTGTTACAAAACTGTGCCACCTGTCCTTATATGTATAGTTCTTTAATTATGACGTCATATTTTTTCTATAAAATAGTTTATTCTTTTTTTTCTAGTAAACTAAAAAAATAAATTAACCATTGATTTTTCTTTTTCTTGGAATTTCTAATTTGATCGATTCCATATATGTATGTACTGGCGAATTGTGCAAGTTTAGCGTTTTTTTTTAATTAAGAGCAAACAAAATAAAGACGTATACAGATAAATGCAGTAGGATGGGCAAAAATAGGCAAATCAATATATTTATATTTAAATGGAGCGCGTTGATGTCTTATGTACTGTAGACATAAGATATATTTTTATAAGAATTCTTATAATTAATGCTATAATTAAAACAAAGTATCAGTATTAAATATAATATTTAAAAGAAACTTCATATTTAAAAAATTATATAGAAATAAATATTAATAGTTAGTCAGTTTTTACTAAATGTAAAAAGGGACCTAAAATATATTTTTAAGCTATTAGTGTTCACCTACAAATCTATTTCTGAAACTTTGGCAACATATTTTAACACGGCTTATTAAGTCGACTTGTAAGTTGTAAGTATGTAACTTTATAACCAAACCAGCTTCACGCTGTATCCCGCACACAGCAGGGTAGGCAGAGGGAATCTAGTGTTAAGACACTCAGTTCCCCACTTTCCGCCAAGTTCTGGAGGCATTGCGTGTTGAATGGCGGAACTTAACGCCGCGCTTTTGTCTCGACACCAGAGCTGAGAAATGAAAATATAAATGTAAATAAATATTTCTTTTCCTCCAGTGTGGATCGAACCCACAACCAGTTGATTTTACAGTCACACTATGTGCTCCTGCGCCACGACTGGCCTGAACTTTATAACTATTTAATAAAATCTAAGAAACTGAATTTGAACCGATTTGCAATAATTGTATCATCACAAAACTTTGGGAGATGTACATAGACTACACAATAATATGATAGCGTCGAGCTGGTCTTATAATGGAGCCAGGATGTGAATGGTGGAACTCTTCAGAAATTACTGTGAAATCACTTGAGTTTATATTATTTATATCTCCGATCACTTTCTATAGAATTTGTTACATATATATTTATATAGAAAAACGTGTGTTTTAACTGCATATATATTTTTTCTTTAACTATATATTATTAATTTTAATATATTATATTTTTTCTTTTTTTTCTTTCATCCTTTCATCAGGGTAGGCAGAAGGAATCTGGGAGCCTAGTGTAAGTATATCAATGAGAACGGAGTATCCGTTCTCATTGATATACTTACGTTTCCTACTTATCGCTAAATTGACGACTAGTTTCGTGTTGGGTGGCGGAACTTAACGCCGCGCTTTGCCTCGTTACCAGAGAATAGAAAATGAAAATATCAAATATTTGTTGTTGCAGCGTCAATAGAAATACATCATTTGTGAAAATGTCATCTGTCTAACTGCCATGGCTTATTATATACAATTTGATGGGAGACGGCCGACAGACAGCGGAGTTTTAGTAATAGAATCTCGTTTTATCCTTTTAATAAGGAACACTAAAAAAAGAGATAGCTAGCTTTAGCTTAAACCCATCAGATTATACATAATATAAATGCATGTACATATATTAATTTACGGTCATTTTTACACTGTTGAATTCGGCGTTGAGTTCCGCCACTCAACACGCAATGCCTCCAGAATTCGGTGGAAAGTGGGCAACGGAGTGTCTTAACACTAGGTTCCCTCTGCCTGCCCTGCTGTGTACGGGATACAGCGTGAAGCTGATTTATTACACTTATAATAATTTATAATAATGATAGCTTCAATAGAAAATTTCACGCTTGTATTGATCATGTACATAATACATATGTAATTCGACAAATCCCCAAACCCACACCGGCACGGTGTGGGTTCTATTTACATTCAGGATTTTTTTCATTTCTCTGCTGCGATAGAAAGAGTACGTTGAATGCATCAAGATGCAGTGTCCTGAATTTTCTCTCTGCAGTTTTAATGATAGACAGAAGGAAATTAGAGTTAAGTCACTTCACATTCCATACTTTCACATTCCATACTTTGCCATGTTTTTTTTGTTTTTAATTTCGTGCTGAGTTGCGGCAGAGTGGTCATCGAGCCCACAACCATCGATTTACAATCAAACGTTGTGCTGCTGCACCACTACGGCCTCAAGAGGTTCTTTTAACGACACAAACTATTTTACTTTATCAAAATAAACATTAAAATGGACTTTTCTTTACGTCAAGCAATAAAAACTTAAATAAAAACAACAATATAAAAGAAGCTTTATGTTACAAAGCAATATCGAGAGAGCCAGAAGGCTGCGATATTTTACGATAAAACTGAAATGACTAATATACATTATATAGAATTTGAATTTGAACTTTAAGGGAAAGGAATAAGGTTATTTTTGGCTTAATAATATTTGGATTAGGTCAAACACTAAGTCCAGATACGAATTTTTAAAGGTTTTTAAGATATCTATTTTTAGTACTTTCGTCATCGTGATGCCACTTTGGTTTGTTATTTTGAACGGTAGATAATTATTTTGTGTGTATTTATCCGTATACCTCTTAAATATGTGGCCACCTTGTAGTCCAAGTACCAGTCACTCTTACTGAGTGAAATACTACGCACAGAAGAAACTACGCGGTGTTGAACGCTGCATTTACATATGTTTTTTATAACCCTGAAAAAATCGGACTTTAATTTTATACATAAATCAAGAGAAGTTGCGGTTGCCGAAATTTATTTAGGGAGATGAAAGATCATTCCGTTCTTACAAAAGTAAAACGTGTTTACTGCTATACCGATATTGATGGCCCATCTTAAACGTTGTATTTTAAAAAATAAACATAGAGATACGTAAATATTTACAAATAAAACATTTTCCCGAGTGGGGCTACAATCCATATTCAATTGACTATTGGGTGTAGACTTGTACAATCAGACATCATGTATGTGTATAATTTTTCAGCTTTATCTCAACGACTAGGTCTACTCATAACATAGCAAGGTGCGTATATAATAAATAAATAAATCAGCTTCACGGTGTATCCCGCACACAGCAGGGTAGGCAGAGGGAACCTAGTGTTAAGACACCCCGTTCCCCACTTTTTGCCGAATTCTGGAGGCATTGCGTATTGAGTGGCAGAACTCAACGCCGCGCTTAACTGGCCTCAAATAAATAATAGTAATAAATGGGTTCTTATATAATAAAACTTAGTGTCAAAACCCTTTGTTCTCTGCTTTATGCCTGGAATTAAGTGACGGAACTCAACGACACGCTTTGTAAAAGTTGTTATCTCCTCACTGTAAACGATTTGCTTATGAGTTTAATCTCCTCGGAGAACTCGGTATGGGCGTATTTAGAGATATTTCCTAGTAGGGGCCTGGACCTTAGCTTTAAATATATATATTTTTTATTTTCATGGCTTTTGTTTCTTAACCCTGAAAAATTAAAAACAAAAAGATAATATTATAATGAATCTGGGGTGGCCACCAGACTTTTCTAGGGTAAGCACGGACTATCCGGCTCCCCCTATTTCTAAGTCAATTGAACTTGAATGATTATATTTAAATTATTTTTATTTTCACTCTCTGATGGACAAATTTGAATGTTGAGTTCCGCCCCTAAACGTGTAGTGTCTTACAACTAGATTTCCTCCCTGCTATAAGGCAAAAAGCGTGAGGCTGCTATTTTCCAGTCATACTAGCATTGACGCTGTATGGAATAAATCACAAGTAAATTTCCTACTATCACTGAGTTATCACGGCGATAAGTCAATATTATCAGGGTCGTAGATTTGAAGGCTGGTGCTAGTAACACCTCGCGTTAGGGTGACCATGTTTGTAAAAATATTTTTTTTCTTACAAAATACACAATTTCAATTTTTTTTATTAGTAATGAAAAAAATGAAATAATAATGCTCCCCTACAAACCCTAACTTACCAATGCCAAATTTAAAATTTTCATATTCAGTAGTTTTGCCTGTGTTTTGTCTGTCAGTCACGCAGTAACAGTAGAGTTTTATACATTAATATTTTCATCTATTAGCTATCACCACATCAGCAATTTTCATGAATTTTTTTTATTATTGTTTTTTATGTACTAAGTTTAGGAAATGTTCACATGAATATATATATATATATATATATATATATATATATATATATATATATATATATATATATATATATATATATATATATATATATATATATATATATATATATATAACCTATAAGTAATTCTTCAATCAATAAAATCTTTACCAGGAACCCCGCATAATTTAAAGAGGTCCCGACTGTTAATCCTAATAAACTATTGGGCTTGTTTATTTTCTTATTAGTTTTATGCAGTCGGGGTTTTTGTTTTTACAAATATTTTTTTTATATACTACATATTATTAAACACTGAGCTTGAAAAGCGTTTGGCAGTAGTAAAAGGATTTCCCGAAATTCCCAGGGAACAGGTTCATATGGGGCCTTTATACAATAATATTTTAAAGTATTACTGATAAAGTACGGCTTTTACAACTTATGTATTTAAACAAGATAGAAAGTACAAGATTTGAACCCACGCTTGTTTAACAACAACTTGTTCCTCATGTTCTGTTTAAAGTTTATTAGAAAATTTGATTTGTAGTATTGATCCGTTTTTTGTTTATGATGGCGTGTATGACATTCGTTCTTTCTTGTACCAAAATATATTTTAATACGAAATTAAAATACGGCCAACGTACGAAATTAAAGAACGTACCAATGTCTTAATTGTGGTTTTCATATTTCATATTTGTGATTTACTTATAAATTTGGCACTATCGTGGCATAGGGCCACAAGTGTGCGTTTGTAAACGCGACGTTGCGCGTTTGATTCTCACTCGGGGCATAAAATATTTAAAATTTAAATTTCATCGCTCCGGTAAGCAAGCAAAACGCTGCCTTGAATTCGCCACAAATGGGGAATAAAAGTGTCTGAATGAGTTACGTATACATATACATGAAGCTAAAAAAATCTCATAAATTTTCATTTTTAAGATTTTTACCTTTATTTATATTTCGATTACCCGGTGACATTATAAAAAATCGATGCATAAACAGAAATAGACAATAGTAGAAATCAAGAGAATGAACAAGAATGATTCTACTGTTAAGACACTCCGTTGCACACTTTTCGCCGATTTTTTTGAGGCATTGCCTATTTAGTTGCGGAACTTAACGCCATAATACATAGTAAATTTAATATAACAAATCAAAAAAATAAATCAAATCAGTTTCACGCTATATACGAAGAAAGCTGGGGTAATCCAGTGTAAGACACTCCATTCACCGCTTACCGCCGAGTTCTGGGGCCATTGTGTGTTGAGTGGCGAAACTCAACGCCGCACTTTGCCTCGACATCACAGCAAAAAAAATGAAAATATAAATATAAATAAATATTTCATATCCTCGAATAGGGATCGAACCCACAACCAGTCGATTTTACTTCACACTGTGGTCATTAGATATATTTTATAAAAATAAAAATATGTGTGAGTGCATTAAATATATTTTTATTATAACGTAACATATTCATATTACAAGTCGATATGCACCCACCTTCACTCCGCGCTCAGCTTATCGTAACTTATCGCATATACTCGTACCTTATGTAGATTGAAGGCAGACGATTGTTACTTGAGTGAATAAGGTGACAACGAGGCAACAAAACTGAGGAAAATATCTATGTACCATACTAAAATTACAAATTTGAAGAATTTGTTTAGTTGAACGCGCTCATCTCAGAAACTACAGACCGGATTGAAAAAATCTTTTTGTGCTGGATGGCTCTTTTGTAGAGGAAGGCTTTAGGCTATATTAAATCATATTAGTAGTTTCGATGTAAGCCGTTGTAACTTAACTTTTTAAGTTATAATTGGGTAAATATAATGTAGGAGTTAAATTATATTTACTCGATTATATTTTGTATTGCGTAAAAAAACAAAGAAGAGAACCTTCAAAAGTTAATCATATGTCTGTCTGTCAGTCTGTCATAGCCAAAGTACAAGGCAAATTTATTAAAATTTGGTATTCTTATGTTTTTCTGATGACTAAAAGTTGAAGCAAATATCTAATATAATTTAAATAATAAGTAGGTTTTGGTGTTGGGAACTTATGTATTATGTTTTTGTGGTACTTCTATATTGTTATCAGTAATGTAAGCAAATCAGGAAAAAACAGTAACTGACCCTTTGAAGTTACTTCAAAGCTACTAGATACTAAATGAGATCTTTTAAGTTACCATAACAAAAATAATAAAACACTTTCTTTACTTACAGGAAATTTGATATGAAGACAATGGTCCTGGAAGGATTTTGTTTATTGACACTGCAATATTATTATACGAACAAAATTACCTACATTTTTAGTTGGTAAACATATTAGGTAACGTATGTGTTAACATCTTCAAAATATGTATTACCTTAGAGGACGCCGTGGCGCAAGGGCACACGATTGTGACTATAACGCGTCACGAGTGGGTTCGATTCCCACTCGGACGAACGAATTATTATTTATTAATATTTTCATTTGTTCGCCCTAGTTACACGACAAAAGCGTGGCGTTAAGTTCCGCTACTCTATCTGGAGTGTATTACGGAACGGAGTGTCTTAACACTAGGTTCCATCTGTCTATCATGGTACGTGCGGGATACAGCGTGAAGAATTAGAGTAACCTATTAGATATATGTAGATGTCAATAAATATAAAAACATATATTTTAATATATTTAATCTCTATATATAATAAGACAGTAAAATTATTTTGTCTGTACATTTAGTAATTTTGATTGAAATGGATAGAGGGACACTTAAAAAGAATAATAGAAAGCAAAAATATTTTTTTTTAATTTCTTGTCGGTCTGTCTGTCTGTCGACATATTTTTGTCTACATTTTTCTCTGAAAGTACTGAACCGATTTACTTGAAAATTTCACTAATTGCTTTGTTTTAACTCAACTTAACTACTAAAGTTTAGTTCATCAAAATCGTTTCATTAAAAAAAAAGTTATCGTCATTTGAAAGAAGTCGTAATTAATTCAACACAGAGATAAAGAACGATCTTGAAAGAAATATCAAGTAAATACAAAGATTTTTTGGTTGGTTCGTTCATATAATATATGTAACTAATTTAAAAACTGTACAGGAGTTAATATGCAATTATTACAGTTATTTTACAAAGAATATTATAAATCCTTCGAATCAATAATTTAACCTTTAAGGCTGCTTCTGAATGAGTAAATTAAATTATTCACTGACATCAGCACATTTAACAGAGTATATTATATAGGTAAAAAGAACATAAAGTTACAAAAATATATACA
>JAATLQ010038583.1:12939-24198 GCA_013421005.1 Heliconius erato x Heliconius himera | reverse complement strand
TGAAGCCGTGGGCAAGCCGCTAGTTTATAATAAATTTATAATTTGTTGAGGCCAGTCGTGGCGCAGTGGCACGAAGTGTGACTGTAAAACCGACTGGTTGTGGGTTCGATCCCCACTCGAGGAGATGAAATATTTACTTAAATTTATATTTCCATTTCTTCGCTCTGGTGTCGAGGCTAAACGCGGCGTTGAGTTCTGCCACTCAACAAGCAATGCCTCCAGAATTAGGCAGAAAGCGGGGAACGGAGTGTCTTAACACTATGTTCCCTCTGCCTACCCTGCTGTGTGCGGGATACAGCGTGAAGCTGATTTATTTATTTTTATTTAAAATATTTTAAGCGTAGATTTATGATTGTAATTTTTTTTATTATTCAAAAGAAATATATTCTATAAGTTAGTTTTCTATTTGATATCCGTTTTCATTTCCTCTGGATGTAATTTCCTGTCTCATTAACTCTGCTTACACAAATTGCTCCACCTTTACACGACTTATATTAAACCTTAGGATTCAATCTCTATCATACATTTGATACAAGAAAGTATTAAAAATAGAGTATATTTTTTAGCTTCATCCTATACCCCACACTGCACATAGCAGGGTATCATTATAGACAGAGAAAACCTGGGATCCTAGTGTTAAAATACTGCGTTCTCAATTTTTCGCCATATTTTTGATATTGTGTTGAGTGGCGGAAGTCAACGCCGCGCTGTGCCTCGTTACGTGGAAATCGAACCCACATCGTCGCGTTTACACTCGCAGGCTTGTGCCCCTGCGCCACGATGTCCTCAAAAGAGAGCAAGAGAGAGAGAGTTTGTTTATTAAATACTGAATATATACAGCATGAAGCATTTCATCACGCATAGAAGGAAAATCAGGGCACTAGTGTCACATTACTTGTCAATTTTTCGCAAATTGGTGAAGATGTGAAGAACGGAGTGTCTTAATAATAGATTCACTCTGTATACCCTGCTATATGTGGTATACAGCGCGTAGCTAAAACATATTTATATCTGTAGATACATCCCAAGTTTCTTAGTAGCGTGCGCTCTTCAAACACTAAAGTAAATATTTAATGGGAAAACAAAGATCAAGAATAACATACTTAAGAATAATAAGATATATTCATCTCGTGGAACAGGGAAGCGATGTTTAAGCATAATTAAGTTTAGCATATTATGCAAGTATTAGACTATCGTGGCGCAGTTGCGCAGCGTGTGACTGTAAGCGCGATGGTTATTGGTTTGATTCTCACTTGCGGGAATAATCAGTTTTAAAGTTTTTCAATTTTAGCCAGTTTTTAGTAGTCTTTATTTTTTCAGTTTCACGTTGTAACCTACACATAAGAATGCAGTTATTTGCCTTGTTACCGGAGATAGAAAATGAAAATATTAAAAATATTTCATTACCCCGAATGGGAATCAAACCCACAGCTGCTCACAGCAACACTCTTGTGCTTCTACGCCACAACGGCCTCCATTCACCAGTTGAAACCTGACATTAAAACGTTGACTTGAAATAATTACAACTTTGATGGTTGGGGGTTCGATTTCTAATCTGATAAATATTTATAACGAAATACATCACGTTGGTGCCATTTTAATCGCAGCGTTAATCGTTTCACCAATCGCTATAATTATTATTGTGAGTTAAAACATTTGAAAGCTTTATCAAACCTTCATCTTGAAAGCTGAAGACACGGAGTTAAAAACAGGATTAATATAACGGTAATATATTCACGTCTTTCCGTGTTGGTGTCAGAGCGACTTTTGGTCAGTGCAATGACCGGGACTGGTTTTTAGGATGGATCTCTTTCATCATATTGTAAGGTAAATGCGTATAATATTGACATATGATTTGTTTCATGACAAAAATAGACCTTCTATTTATATTTTTTTTATATTGTAGCTATTCCTGGATATAGTTGGGTAATTCAAGCATTGAAATAGTCGTGGTGCAGTAGCACAGCGGGTGAATGTAAATGCGACGATTGTGGGTTCGATTTCCACTCGGGGGACTTATTTAATATTTACATTTCCTCGCAACGACGAAGTTCCGACGAATTATTGAGTCGCACTTTATCTTGTTAGTAGATAACAAGATAAAGTGCGACTCAATAATTCGTCGGAAAGTGGACAACGGAGATTCTTAACACTAGATCGTGTCTGTTTATTCTGCCATTGGCGTGATACAATGTAAAGCTAATAAAACATTCTAAACATATGCATTGACTGAGTGTAGGAGTTAAATTTAAATATATAATAATTATTGGCAGTGCTTAGCTCCGCCACTTAATATGTAAAATGTCGAATTTGAACATCTCTCTTTATGAATCCTTCTCCCCACCTTACCTCCTCTTCAGATAACAGCGTGGACCTTTCTATACTTTATAATTATTAGAATGACATCATCGGTGCATGAAAAAGTAAAATAAATCGGCAGAACTATTTTTTTAATTCAGAATGTAGGCGTTTCTGTTTAACCCATTCATATTCTATTGTTTAGTTATGAAATATAATGAAATTACCCACTTTCTGCGGGATTTTGGAGGCATTGCGTGTTGAGTGGCAGAACTGAACGCCGCGCTTTGCCTCGACACCAAAGCGAAAAAATTTTAATATAAATTTAAGTAAATATTTCATCTCCTTGAGTGGGGATCGAACCCTCAACCAGTCGGTTTTACAAACATACTTTGTGCAGCTGCGCCATGACTGGCCTCCTAAATTAACATTTGCATTTCCATTACTTGAAACATTAAGTAAAGTTTCAAAAAATGTTATAGATTTTTATTGTACATACAGGTAAGTGTTCATTGCTTTAAAAAAAATGACTTACTCTGATTATAAAATATATGTATTCGAAGTTTTAGCTCAAACGGAAACTGAATTTGAAAAAGTTTTATAATCACTACAAGGGGCTGCTTGCTTCACTTATTATAATGGTAAAAACTCTTAGAAGAACACAACAACAGTGTATGTTTTAGGTTACAGAACAAATCAAAAACGCTTCCTCAAACCGTTTTTTTTTGTTTTCATACCGTTATGTAAATCTATATTAATATTATAAATCTAGTAACAAGGCAAGCAGCGGCGTTAAGTGCCGCCATTCATCACGAAATGCCTCTAGAACTCCAATGCGGCGAAAAGAGGAACGAAAGTATTAATGGTTTCCCAATGTTTTAACTCACAATAATAATTATAGCGATTGGTGAAACGATTAACGCTGCGATTAAAATGGCACCAACGTGATGTATTTCGTTATAAATATTTATCAGATTAGAAATCGAACCCATAACCATCGAAGTTGTAATTATTCTAAGTTAACGTTTTAATGTCAGGTTTCAACTGCCGAATGGAGGCCGTTGTGGCGTAGAAGCATCTTGTGCTTCTTGTGTTACTGTAAGCGGCTGTGGGTATGATTCCCATTCGGGATAATGAAATATTTTAACACTAATTCTTCCCTCTACTTCACTTTCTTATGTGTGGGATACAGCGAGAAGCTAAAAAAGGTAACTAAAACCACACTAATAACCCCGTTTACCCTACACGTGCAATGAGATGTAGGTAATTAATTGATATATTAGACGGAGATGTTCTTGTAATCATTATTGGGGGCCATTATTGTGTTGTTTACTCGTTAAGCCATTCGTACACGGTCTAACTCTATTAACGTATAACGTAAATATATCTACTGAGATTTAACGATGGTTGTGAATTCAAATTTCATTACACATTTATATAACTATTTTTTGTCTCCTTCTCTTCATATGATATAAATATCCAGTATATATTATAGTAAAGTAAGCAGAATGAAAATAGTTTTCGCTTATTTTTGAGATATTGCGTATTGAGTGGCGGAGTGTTTTAACATTAAGTTTTCTATGCCTATCCTTCTCCGCGGAAAAGAACGCGCAATATTGGCTTAAATCCCATTTTTTGACATTTTATAAGATCTAAAATTGGGCATTAATTATTTTTTTTATGGGGCTTATGATTTTGCCTTGAAGTATTACTTTTACTACGTACGCTTATATCATTAATCAATCAAACAGGGTAGTGAGAGGGAACCTAATGTTAAGACACTGTGTTTCCCACTTTCCGCTGAATATCTGAGGTATTTCGTGTTTTATAGCGGAATTCAACCCCGCGCTTTCATTTGTTACTAGAGCGGAGATTTAAATAGTTAATTCCCGTGATTGGGAATCGAACCCATAATCGTCTCATGTCAGTGCTACTGCATCACGACGGCTTACATTATCTTTTTATATATAAAATTATATCGTTAAGTGAAGCACTGTCATCTTATACGGTCAGGAGTTTTAACGAGTTAATAATGGCTTGAATTAAAATTAAGCATAAAATATTCAAATTTTTACTTTAAATATCGAAAAGTAAAGGCGACATTCTTTATTCTCCAAATTTTTTTTGTACGTTAATGTTACCTTAAAAGTATTACTTTTATTATTTAGAAAGAGCGTAATATCTAATAATAAGTCCTTTTAATAAGTTCTATAAAAAGAAAAAAAAGTTAAAAACGTAATACCTATTAAGTGGCGAAATATCGACGGCGCACTTTCTCTTACCAGTGGCGAAATTATATAGTCCCTCAAGTAGGAATCGAACCCACAATCGTCACATTTACTGTCAGCTATATTTTTTTTCCAGCTTCACGCTGTATCCCGCACACAGCAGGGTAGGCAGAGGGAACCTAGTGCTAAGACACTTCGTTCCTCACTTTCCGCCAATTTCTGGAGGCATTGCGTGCTGAGTGGCGGAACTCAACGCCGCGCTTTCCCCTCGACAACAGAACGAAGAAATGAAAATGTACATGTAAATAAATATTTCATTTCCTCGAGTGGGGTTCGAACCCACAACTAGTCGATTTACAGGCACACATTGTGCCCCTGCTCCACGACCTACCGACGGCCAGCTATATGGCAGCTATATGATATACATATTGTGCCACTCTAGAGTTTATATTAGAATATATTTAAAGATGAATCTTAGTAAAGGCATATATTATTGAGCATCTATAGATCACACTTTTTATTTGTATAACAGATAAAACTTTTTTAGTTTTCATTAAATTTCTATTTTGTGTACGACTCTTCCCCGAGAGGAAATCGATCCCACAATCACGCCTATCTTAGTTATGTAAACTGTGCCACTTTAGTGTAAATGAATATATTAGGTGTATGCATTAGCAATGCAATCAAGCGGCTGTACCGAATTGCTATGAATATTCTAACAGGCGTTATTACTTAACTCGTGTAAAATTAATTACTTTATGAAATATTCAGCTTGGCTAATGATTTTGTATAGCATTTATGTTCTTTGACAGTGTATCATCGTTCAAAATTATATTTATATAATATTTTTTGAATTTATAAGTTAAAATAGTCTAGGATATGTTTTCGTGGCGCATTGGTGTTGTCCACCACTCCAAACGCAGTGTCTGGAAAAAAGGCTAGTGCGTGGGGAATGGATTCTAATCTATTGGGTGTAAGATAAAGCGCTGTATTGAATTCCGCCATTTTGGAACGAAATGTCTTAACACTAGGATTTCTAGCGTACCTTGCCCTGCGGGAAAAAACGTGAAGCTGTTCTTACCATATTTAATAAACATAAAACGAAGAAACGTCTTAATTAGTGCAGACCTTTATAAACCCCTTTCGAATGGTCAATTAATATAAAATGTCGGCGTTGTCAGTCCTACGGGAAGCAATAACAAGCTTATTCTAATAACATGGCAACAATATATCTCATGTTACAACCAAATCCAATTACTTCAAACGTAAATTACGTGTAAACTCGAGCTTTTCTAATCCTGCTTTAATTTAACAATAGAAATGGTCAAAATTGTACAATTTTAAACTTCATGACAAATATAATAAAGTACAATTTCACTTTAACAACTCTTGTAAAGGTTAAATTATTATTATTTGATTTGCAACTTTAACAGTCAAGAAACAAGGTTAGTTTTCTCATGTATGTCCCGTTTAACTCAGCTTAGATATCAGGGGGTCAAGTACGATAGTGACGCAAATAGGAATCAGGATATTGAGTGATGTTCAAATGAATATATCGATACATCGATATATAAATGTCGCAGGTTTGTCGCATTTATTGTTTGTATTCATTAAATTACTCATTGAGATATTTGTATTTGACTGAACATTATGTTTGTTGTTTCAAATTAAAAAAAATCACTCGAAGAAACACTTACATTACTTGCACTCGAAGAAATACTTGAATTTTATAAGTATATATGTAAATACATATATACTTATAAAATTGAATTCTGAGAATGAAAGAAACCTAAGAAAAATGCTTTGCATCTAGAAACAAGTTTTACAAGTACATCGTGTTTTTTAAGGATTGTGTGTTAAGTGGTAGTATCTAATTTTTAAGATACTACTCCAGAATTGGCCTTCTAATCCAACAATACCACAAGAGCTTAAAATATAAGTTTTCTCTATAAATGTATAAAGTGGTTAAAATTATCTATCGATAGTTGGAAAATCAGAGTACCCATCACTGGGACAGGGAACGCGCAACTGCAACTGCAGGCGGTCGATCGAGCTGACATTTAAACACCCAGCCCTGATCCCGGCCACTGAAACTGGATCAAACGAATATATCAAACTGTAGTCTATATGAAATAAAAAAAAATCATCCCAGCCTCACGCATATAACGTTAGGAAGAACGTCGCGAACAGTGTTCAGACACTCCGGTCTTTTCATGTGGGTAATTTAAAATCTTTTGTTAGAAATCAGAGTACCGAGAAGCTTAACAGAGGGTTTTCTGTACCTTCAAATTACTATAGATATATTACATATATAGTAAATATGTAGTATTGAAATATAGAGCCTAGTACAATTTGAAAAAAACCTGTATTGTAATGAGAACTTGTAATATAATTATAGAAAAAAAGTAAAAACTTACAATTGTCTAAATGCAAACGCCCTTAAACAGAAGTTTTATTACTTCCGTTGACCTAATATTCCAAAATTAGTACGAGTTAGTGGTGGGCGGGTCCGATTTGCACTTGATCCCTATTTTAATATATTTTTCCCGACTGCTAAGGAAGGGTTATGTTTTTCGCGCGTATCTTGTATGTATGTAATATTCTTTATTACCTCGTATCTCCAGAACCGCTGAACGGATTTACATATTTGAGATATCATTAGATTCGTATTAGCAGCCCAAGTGTGGGAGATAGGTGACGTTAAAAAAAAATAATCATGGCGGCTGTAGTACGCCATTGGACTTAGTGAAAAAAAAATTTTTGTTCCGAATACTACAATATGGGTATCAAATTCAAGAACTTAATTTCAGGATTTCAAAAAGGTATATCATAATTATCATTACCATAATAAATTCTAACAAAAAAATGAAAAATAAAAAAAAATATTTGTAAAAACAAAAATCCCGACTGCATCAAACTAAAAAGAAAATAAACAAGCCCAATAGTTTATTAGGATTTTGTTTTTACAAATATTTTTTTTATAGCTTTATATTACAGAACATGGAATACAGCATTCATCATTGATTTTTTCCACTGTCAATAACACATTGTACTAAATATTCATTATAAGAAATAACGAAATGGTAGGTAATATTTTGAAATTTATTACGAAATACATGTACTTATTTAGAAAAAGTTAGCAAGGCTAAGGTTATTAGTGCAAAGATTTATATTCTGTAGTTTTAAATTTTTCAGTTCTTGTTGAAAACATGCGACGGCGCTGAATCACTGCATTGTTTATATAGTTGGTATAGGTATAGATTAGCTTTTGCATTCGGTTTCGTCTCATGGGTCATTGAGAGCATCGTCGTAGTGGATCTGTAAACGGGATGGTCGTTAGTTCGATTCTTTCTTGAAGGAATAAATTGTTTGTTCTATTATCCAGCTCTCCTAAGCGAAAACAAGGAGTTGAGTTCCGCCACTCAATACCAGTGGCAGGCTTACCAACAATCAGAGTGGGCGACTTAGAGTAGCCCAATTTCTTTAGCTACCTTATAAAAATTAAAAAGGTTCAAGAGTTCTATATGATGATATTTGTAAATTATTAAAAATATAATTCTCTCTTCCCAGTACCAAAAATGCCCAATATTCAATTAAAATTGTTCTTAGCTTCACTCTGTATACCGCATATAAAAAGTAGGCAGCGCAAACCTCAGAACCTTCACGCAAAGAAACGCAGCTCCCCATTATGACACTTCCCCACTTTCCGCCAATTTTTTGAGGCATCGCATGTTGAGTGGCGGAGCTCAACGCTGCGCTCTCACAGCCGTATATAGTTTAGAAGATGAAGATTTCTTGCCTATCATGGTTTATTTTGATGGAAAACTACCACACAATATTTTGTCTTCAATTTTCCAAAAATAATATTTATTTTAGTTTGGCGTTGTGTGGTCAAAATATAAAAAAATGTATGTGTGTTCCCAATCGATGGATATGGTAGTTTTTATTTTAAAAGAGAAAAGTAGAGAATATCGAAGTTAATATAAATTTTATTTGATTTTGATACCAATACTCTTCACGACGAGCCACGATCTAGGTTACATTAAGTCCTAAAAATCACACTCACGTTTAGTTATTTCCTTTTGCTACTGGGGCATAACCACAAATAAAATATTGTCTTATATACAATTCTTTAATTCCAAAAACATGAATTTTGCCAATTAGTCATTCGAGACAGTTTATTAAAAATATATTTAGTTTACATTATAAATAAAAAATTGTATATAGAAAAAAATGTTGCTAACACACGACCACTATACGGATATGGATATTAATCTGAAATAAATTATTTTTATTTATTTATTATAAATTTTCTTCTGAAAATGTCATAATCAAGAGTAAATCACGCTTCAATAACAAATTGCTGTTTATTTTAAACCGGATTCAGATTAATCATTTCCATTTTGTTACCAGCGCTACAAATTGTACAATAATAGCCGCCTATGTATTTAATATTTAGGGACCAATTAAATGTTCTCGAGGGAGATAGTAACATATTAATGAGTCTCGGCTGGTATTTATCCATTTTGCAATTTTTTTTAAATAAATAAATAAATTAGCTTCACGCTGTATTCACGCCGCACGCCGCACGCACACTGCGGGGTAGGCAGAGGGAACCTAGTGATAAGACACTCCGTTCCCCACTTTCTGCCGAATTCTGGAGGCATTGCGTGTTGAGTGGCAGAACTCAACGCCGCGCTTAACCTCGACACCAGAGCGAAGAAATGGAAATATAAATTTAAGTAAATATTTCATCTCCTCGAGTGGGGATCGAACCCACAACCAGTCGGTTTTGCAGTCACACCTCGTGCCGCTGCGCCACGACTGGCCTCATTTTTTTTTATTTATTTCAAATCAATTTGTTTTCATTTTTTTCATGTTGTATAAAATCTTATAAATGATTTATTTACTATTCTAATAAATAATATTCCTATAAAAATTTCACTTAATACCGTCCATTTCAAATACAAAATTTTCTTATTTATAAATTTTGTATTTGAAATGCACGGGTCAGTCGTGGCGCAGGGGCACAATGTGACTGTTAAAGTAACTGGCAATGGGTTCGATCCCTACTCGAAGAAATTAAATCTTTATTTTAATTTATTATATTTTCATTTCTTCGCTTTGGTGTTGAGGCAAAGAGTACCGCTTAAAACGTATTGCCTCCAGAATTCGGCGGGATGGAGGGAACGGAGTGTCTTAACACTAGGTTCCTTCTGCCTATCTTGCTGTTTGCAAGCAAATCGTGGATACAGCGCGATAGAAGCTCATTTTGTTTTTTTTCATTTATAAACTTTTTTTAGTATATTGCAAGGTAGACAGGGAAACTTGTGCTCAACACACACACACACTCCAACAACACTCCTTTTATGAGATATTATGTGTTAAGTGGCTGACCTCGCCGCGCTTTGTCTTTTTACCAGAGCTAGCAATACGGTTCCTTACAGCTCAGAAAAAAATAAATTTCTAAGTCAATTCAATCATCAAAATAATTTGCTGCATTTTGTATGAAATTCGCCGCGTAATTAAAATCTATAGGTTTTTCCTGTACAAATCCGGAAAACTGCAATCCGCGAATTAGCGTCAAAATCTCGGTGGGCGAATCCAACTCGCACTTGGCCGGTTTTTTATTTTAAGTACGCTAACAATGAAATGGATTTTTACATGATTTATGTCAAAATGCGACTCTCTCTTTGGTCCCCACTTTGTTTACTATTTTGTCACTGTCACAGGCTATAAAGGATTCAGTAGGGTCGAATAACGTTTGATGTTTGTCATCTGTGTGACAAAGATGTTTGCTTTAAAAGTGGCTTCAATTTGCGCCCAATACCTAATGTAGATTTTCAAATAGGCACCTAAAAAAAACTTTTAATTAGAAGCGTAGAGGCTCAAGCGTGTGACTGTAAACGCGACGGCTGTGGGTTCGATTCCCACTCGAGGAAGCGAATTATTAAAACGTCACTTAGCACGCAATAGTCAAGAACTCGGCGTAAAGTGGTGATAGGAAGTGCTTTAATGGGAAATAGAGTGTTTATACTTTATACTTGTTTCCGAGTTCCCTCTGCCTACTTTATATTCAAATAATGTTTAAATTATGAGAAATAATATTTATTGAGCCGACTATACTAATTTTACTTAAGTACAAATATGCTCCAGATTTCGGTGGAAAGTGGGGAACAGAGTACTAGGTTCCCTCTGATTACCCTGCTAAACATACTTAAACTCGCCATGTTGAGGAGGTTAACAAGCAAATGAAATAATTAATTGACCTGATTTCGGGTTCGATCATATCTCCAATCATAATTTTTTTTCATGGTGACTAGAAGGCGTGGCGTTAAGTTCCGCCAATCACCATGCGATGTTACAAAATTGGGCGGTATGTAGGGAACTGAGTGTCTTAACACTAGGTTCCCTACTATATGTGGGATACAGGGCGAAACTAAAATAAATACTTTAGCCCCCAAGCAATCATCTATAAAATCTAATACTATAATATGATCTTCTACATAATTCTCTCATTTCTACATCACTTTTGTAGCTCTCAAGGGTCGCGTAATACAAGATGGCTTCGGGCAATAATATTTTATACAACGTCCGTTTTCATATACATTGTTTATGTTAAATCTTCGTTTGTTTTTAGTTTGTCTATAATATATATATATATATATATATATATATATATATATATATATATATATATATATATATATATATATATATATATATATATTTT
>JAATLQ010038583.1:0-12839 GCA_013421005.1 Heliconius erato x Heliconius himera | reverse complement strand
CAAAACAACAGTCTGGAAAAATATTTGAAACTTATACACTACATATACAGTATTATACAGTATTTAATTATACTTAAAATTATTTCTATTATTTGTTACCGGGCCAGTCGTGGAGCACAGTAACATCCCGACTGTAGACGAGACAGGTTGTGAGTTCGATTCCCACTTATTAGGAAATTATATCGAGGAAATTAAATTTTTAATATTTTCGCGGAAGGTGCGCGGAAGGAAGTGAGCGGAGTGTATTGACACTCCCGCTGTCTATTCTCCTAAATTCGGGATACTGCGTGAAGCTGTAAATACAGTATCTAATATTCGCGTGAAAATTGAAAGTAAGTAAGTATCTAAATGGGGACTGGAGTGTTTTAACACTAGGTTCCCTCTGCCCTACCCTAATTAATAAGAAAAGGTATCAAATTCCTAAATAAAAAATAAAGTTACTTACTACTTTAATCATCATCACTTACAATTTGTTACACATTTAGGTAATCCCCACATACAATTTGCAAATGAAATTTTTGCTAAAATACTCACAGCTGAATTAAGGGACACGCAATATGCTACTTACTTACTATAGAAGATCATATATGATACAATATGTATACGCTGTATCCCGCATACAGTAGGTATAGTACATAGAGTAGGCATAGGGAACCTAGTGTTAAGACACTCCACTCCCCACTTTCCGCCAATTTTTTCAAGACATTGCGTGTTGAGTGGTGGAACTCAACGCCGGGCTTTTGTCTTGTTTGCCAGAGTGAAGAAATGAAAATATTAATAAATAATAATACGGCTTCCCCTGGCTCTGACTGCGATGGATTGACGTGCTGTATAACCTGTATTTCTAATAGTCTAGTTTGTATATTACTTATATTCTTCCTCGATAAATGAACTATCCAGCATACGAAAGTTTTGTATCCAATACTACCTGAGATTAAACCAAAATAAAAGTTCAACCAAACAAACTCTTTAGCTTTATAATATGAAATATAGATATTCTATCTATACAAACCGTTCTAGACATAGAATGTTAAGTGACGGAATTAAACGCTGCACTTTGTCTATTCGTTATGGGATAGATCGATTGGATCCACACTTAAGGGAATCAGTTAATGTCGTTTCACTGCTCTCATAGACTTCCACCACTCACGGTGTCTCTAATGTGAATGTAAAGTGGAGAGTCATGATACTACGTTCTCTCTGCCTACTATGCTATATATATATATATATATATATATATATATATATATATATATATATATATATATATATATATATATAAAGCGTGGAGATGAAAAATATTTCTTATCTATAGTAGTACATATCTACTTAGTATATTATAGTAGAATAAGCAAAGTCATCGGTACTTTACCGCGCCCCGACGAATGATTAGCGGCCGTTTGCTAATTTTTAGTAAATACAGATCTTCATAGAGCATACTAATTAATGATCTGATATCATGACAAAACATCTCGGATACAATGCAAAAATATATTAAAAAATATATATATTTTTTAAATATTTTTAAAGTGTTATTCCACACTTAAGAAAGAAAAAATTGCATTCTCTCTTGCCAGATGATAATTCTTAGTAATTATCTTTGGGTAGCGGAAATTTGTAAAAATCGTCCTACAGCGCATGGTCGGTATCCAGAAAGCGCGGGTTCGAGACCCGCTACGTTCAATTTTTAAGGCCGTCAGAGTGGAGCGACATAAATGTGATGGCTGTAGGTTCGATTCCCACACGGGAAAATGATATTGTAGGTCACGGCATTGAACTTCGCCACTCTACACGCATTGACACTATTTTCTCCTATCTTCTCCTCCTCTGCCTACCTTAATTTATGCGGGATACAGCACGGTACAAGCTAAAAAAATATACATTATATGTGATTTACAAACATTTATCTTTAGGTATACTTACAAACACATTTGTTTCTTTTCAAATTTCTTTTTGTCGTGATATATTCACATTGTCATTTGATTAAGGTCATCATCATCATGACTACTAACCCTGGATTGTATTTCACGTTTTTTCTGCGCGAAAGAAGGATAACTTAGACAGAGTCAAGATACTCTACGCTCTCCGTTTGGTGTTGAAACATTGCGAAAGGGGCAGAACTCAACGCCGTTTCATCTTGCCAGAATATTAACAAAAATATATTTATTTTTTGAATAAAATGTATTTGCAATTGCAAAAAGTAAGAAAAATTCGAAGCCGTCTTGGCGCCGGGGCAAATATTTATTATTTTTCTGGTGACGAGGTAAAACGCAGCGTTGAGTTCCACCACTCAACACCTAATGTCTCTAGAATTTAGCGGAAAGTGGCGAACAGAAATGTCTTAACACTAGATTCCCAGGTTCCCGGTATCTACGCTTAGCTATATGCGGGATACAGCGTGTAGCTAAAGAAAAACAAAAAATTAAAACATTAGTTTTTTTTTAAATCTATTTTGTATTAAATAGGAATGCTCCAAAAAAACGTTATATAATATTTCCTTAATCACAATAATATCCATAATGTGCCCCAATATTTTTTCACTATGCCATTTTAGTTTATCCGAACAACTCAGTATTCTTACGTACTTTCCAAATTACCAAACTTCTCCCTCGTGGACTGTCGGTATTGAATCTACGTGATCTGTTTTAGAATGGGACAAATATTGTTTTGTTTTTTTTTATTTGAATTTCATTTCTTTGGGCGAACTGAGGACGTCCTAACGTGATGGTTGCGGGTGCCGCTTGTTATTTGGAGGAAAATGATATTATTAACAAAATAGTAAATTACCATTAGTATCTATATAAGGCCAGTTGTGGCGCAGAGGTACAAAGAGTGACTGTAAACGCGCTGTGGGCTCGATCTCTGATGTTGAGGCAAAGCGCGACGTTAAGTTACGCCACTCCAGAACTCGGCAGAAAGTAGGGAACGAACCTGCTGCATGCGGGATCCGTGGGGAGGGGGAACTGATTTAATTTTAATTTTTGTCATATAGTACGACGCTGTGGTAACGCAGCAGCGGGAGAACGAAATATATAATATTTTCATTTCTGGTGACAAGCAATGTTTTCAGAATTCAGTGGAAAGTGCGGAACCAAAGTGTCTTGATGGGAACAGCGTCTGATTGTATTGCGACGCTTGTGAGTTCGTACTCAGAGGATTATATTATTTCTATTTCCTTGCTCTGGTAAAAAGGCGAACAACTCGCAATGTTTCGTGTGAAAAAGTGTTAACACTATATTCACTCTGCCTACCTTGCCAAATACGACTATAGTACGTAAAACAATATTTTCCCACAAAATATAACTCAATATTTGATGTAATTCCATAGAAGAGGTTAATGTAACTGACAATAATTGTCATATATATGACAAAAGTACACAGAAATTCCAGTGAATAAAATAAATAAGAGACGCGAATATTAATCTTATGCTTTTGCAATTAGGTTGTAATTTAAATGTAAGTAATCGCTGATATTTTACTCTCATCTCATATATAAGTTCGTTACAAATTTTTGCCATTCAGTATTATTACAGTTCTTGAATAATTATTGTGAAATTCAATCGAAATGGGTTCAGTAAAATTGCTTGCTTTCTTCACGTTTGTGCTCTTGATTGAGGTAAATAATCATATTTTTTTTGAGTAAAAGACTTTTTTAAGGGTAACTTGGGCAGGGAGAAACATAATATTACAAGACATTCTGTTTAATGTATTCCGATTAAATTCAACACACTCAGTGTTAAGTTGTGGAACTCAACGCCGTGCTTTTAGTGTAACTAGTTGGAAGAAGTGAAAATAATTGATTGCTCCAAGAGAAAATTCAATTATTTATGGTTTTTTTAGGTATAGGTTAAATTAAAATTATTATTACAATGTATTGTGTCTCGACGAAGGCCTCTCTTTATTTACTACGTTTGACTTTATTCAAGGTGATCATTAATTTAAATTATATTGATTCTGGTAATACAAAGCGTGGCGTTGAGTTCCGCGATATAACTTACAATGTCTCAATTTGGGGGGAAAGTAAAGAGCAGAGTGTCTTGATACTAACACCAC
Organism: Heliconius erato x Heliconius himera; assembly: GCA_013421005.1. Classification (NCBI taxonomy): domain Eukaryota; kingdom Metazoa; phylum Arthropoda; class Insecta; order Lepidoptera; family Nymphalidae; genus Heliconius; species Heliconius erato x Heliconius himera. The sequence continues at coordinate 8,786 of JAATLQ010038583.1, read as the reverse complement.
TCTGTTATATAAAGAGATAGATTAAACATAGATTAAACGTGAAACTGACCCGTAACAACAATAAGATCATGCTTAAAGTCAGTAGGTAATTAAGTATTGTTTTATTTCAGATCGCTTCCAGTCACTGGATTGGCGGTTATGGTTATCCTCCTCCTCCTCCTATTGTCGTTGGCGGATTTGGAGGTTTCGGTTACGGTGGATACAGAGGTTTCGGTCCACATTACGGGGGTTTTGGAGGAGGTTTCTATAGGAACGTCGGATTTGGACTTCCGCCGCCGCCTCCTCCTTTCTTTGGATAGATCTTTTGTTAAATAACTAGCGACCCAAGCATTATTGCCTAATTATAAATTTTTTACATAAATGGTATCCTGTGATGATGTTATCAAAATACGAAAGTAATTCAGAGTAGTTAATAAATAATTGCGTAGTTCAAGCGGACGAAGCCGCGAGCGGGTCGCTAGTTTATAATGTAAGACTAAATAATTTTAAGTGAAGATAAAAAATGATTTTGAAAAGTTGTGGTGAATTTGTTTTTATTGAAGTGAAGTGATATCGTGTAATTCTACATAATATAAGAACTTTATTTTTTTATCTAAAAAAAAACAAAGATTACTAAACAATAATGTTTTGTAGAATATGTGATAATTATTGTGATATTCTTATTGATAATAAATTATGCTATTATTGCAAAATATATGTTTTTTTTTTCATGACTTCACCGATAAAAATGCTGTTTTCACTATTGTATTTTGACGAATTTCCCTTGATATTTATTTTTTTAATTTTATTTCCCTCCTTTATTTCACTCCTATGCGACGAAGTCACGATCAGAGTTGGACTACAAATTAAGAAAGGAAAAAAAAATGTTTTCTTTATTTTTTTTAAAAAGGAGGGTGAATAAATAAAAAATACATTGCTGACATGATTTGTATATTATAACACATATTATATTTAATAAGTAATAATTGTAACACCAGATCTTACATTTAACAACGTACAGTAAACTTTTAACTTTCAACCGGGTATCTATTACTACGAAGCGTTTAGGCCATTTTCAGACGTATCTGAAAAGATTGAAAAGAAAGATATTTAATATCTTCAATAGTTTTTTTTTAATTTTTGGCAGAAAATATATGTTTTTTTTTATTTAAATTCAAAATTTAAATTTAAATTTATAAGAAAATACTTAGACACCATCAGACTTATGCTACACTTAGGAGAAACGGTGATATGCATAATATTTTTTTTTGTTCTAGACTAAAAAGTAGGTATATATTAAAAAAAGTTATATTATATTATGATATGTTTCCTAGGCACCTAGATCTTAAATTTTAATAGTAAAATTAAGCAAAAATCTTACACTATAATGCCTAATATAACATCAATAATTTTTATAATCTATATAAATGCCTCAGCCAATGATATGTTTTAGTTTCGATAATGAAGTTATACGACTAAGTTAAATATTAAAGATTAAACATTTTAAAATTTCTAATTTTAATAACACTCATAAGATTTACTTAACACTAAAACTACACACAGTATTTTTTAGTAAAAACTAAAATTCACATTCTTCTACACACGTTTTTTTTATTTATATTTTTTTTATGAATTTATTGAAATTAAAGAACAACTCGGTAACCATTATTCGAAGCGATTTTTTTCTGTAATTTTTTTAAGTCGTCGTTAAAAGTAAAAAAAATCATATATAATATTCAAAAATATTTAACTTGTCAATCTAGTAACTAGTATTTTCTTTAAAACATATTAAACAATTAAACATAATTTTTAATTAACCAAAATTTCTTTTCTTTACAATAAACTCAATAAAACAATAATCATAATGACAAAGCCTAAAAAAAATTTAAAAATTAAATGAATACAGATTTTTTTATTTAATGCATTCTATACACGCCAATTCTCTTCTCGCCGGCAGTATGTTGCACAATCTCGCGGATCTGGTCGGTGGCCACTGGCCCAATGCACACGAGGGGCTCCTTGAAGTAGCCGCAGCTCTGTAATACAAAAAAGAAGTTAATATGTTTTTATTTATTGTTAATTAAAAATAATTTAGCTTCACGCTGTATCTCGCAAATAGCAGGCAGAGGGAACCAGAGAACTTAGTATTAAGACACTCCGTTTTCATTAAGACACTTTCGTTCCTTACTTTCCGCTGAATTCATGCATGGCATTGCATGTTATGTGCTACTTATGTGCTACTAATTATTACCTGAGACTTCATACCCTCGTGGTCAAATGAAAATAACTACTCGTTGTGTATGACACAGGACACATTTTAAGTACTCGAAATAATTCTGACCGCAGGTAGGATTCCCATTCGGAGAATGTTTAAATTAAAATTATTTTTTATCCCTACTCAGGTCGCGCGGCGCTGAGTTCCGCTAGTCAACTTGACTGTCTAAATTGGACAAAAAATTGTAATTTAATCAGGCCATCATGTTGCAATGGACAAGGATTTGACTTCAACCGCGATTCTAGTTTGTTATGTCACTATTAGAAATAATGCAAAATTATTTATGCTTGAGGCCGGTCGTGGCGCAGCGGCACGAGGTGTGACTGCAAAACCGACTGGTTGTGGGTTCGATCCCCACTCGAGGAGATGAAATATTTACTTAAATTTATATTTTCATTTCTTCGCTCTGGTGTCGAGGTTAAGCGCGGCGTTGAGTTCTGCCACTCAACACGCAATGCCTCCAGAATTCAGCAGAAAGTGGGGAACGGAGTGTCTTAACACTGGGTTCCCTCTGCGTACCCTGCTGTGTGCGGGATACAGCGTGAAGCTAATTTAATTTTAATTTTTTATTTATTTATGCTTGAATTTTTTAATGCTTATTTCCCTGTTTTGGTGAGAAAAAGTAAGTTCCGTTAGTTTACATGTAATAATATAAACAATTGAGTGGATAAATAAGAAGTATGTGATTATTGAATTACCTTTCGTGGTTTCTGGCGATGTCTACGTTGCATGATGCAGCAGAGCCCGCGGGTGATGTCGCATTCGCTGGATGAGGCGCAGTCCTCGTTGTATTGCTTGTGGCCGGCAGACGGGGGACGGCAGACGTGCATTTCACCTAGAGTTAGGATTATGGAGATTATTGATTCATATACCTAGGTAGCAAGAACTTATATAAATAAATAAATAAATCAGCTTCACGCTCTATCCCGCACACTGCAGGGTAGGCAGAGGGAACGTAGTGTTACGATACTCCGTTCCCCACTTTCTGCCGAATTCTGGAGGCATTGCGTATTGAGTGGCAGAACTCAACGCCGCGCTTAACCTCGACACCAGAGCGAAGAAATGGAAATATAAATTTAAGTAAATATTTCATCTCCTCGAGTGGGGATCGAACCCACAACCAGCCGGTTTTACAGTCGCACCTCGTGCCGCTGCGCCACGACTGGCCTCTAAGTACTTATATTATACAGAAATATGAACATTTGGTATGTTCATCAAAAACTATGGAATCAATTTTGGGCAAACAGTATCAGTTAAAAATAGAAAATTTTACTGGTTGATGGTTCTAAGTTAAATAAAAAATGGTATATTCATCACCTTAGAATCATCATCATCTTAGGTATTTTCTAATTGCAAACATATTCCATAGATTCACGTAAGTCAAACCTCCTTTTTTAAAATCGGTTACAAAAGGAAAAGTAGTCTTAGATTCGTATTTGAAATCATTTTATTTAAAAATTTTAAACGTTCTGTGAATGTACCTAACAGATATTTAATAAATGTTATTAAAATTTATTTTTTCTAGTCGTCACCTGCAATTGTATCTGCGTGGTATTTAACGTTATACTCGAATAATTAAAAAAAATCTTTTTTTTCCGTCCCCGTAGGAATTTCGAGAAATCATCATGACAAATTTTAACGTTCTTAGTCCACCATTTTCGTTTATTATACGCTTTATTGTCGGCCAGTAACAGAAAAGTGTTATAAATTTACCAATATAAATAAAAAAATATTAATAAAATGCTACATACAACATTTTATTTTTATTCTTTGATAATTTCATTCATACACTAATGTTAATAATAATGTTTACATTTCAAAAAATTTTTACGTGAACATCTCCACGAAAAACATCTTGGCACGTCAAAACTTCAGTGAAACGAAGATAAATGATCAAAGGCACTCCCTATTCGCATTTATCCTGAGATATTCTTAAAAGGATTCACTTTGGAAAAGGGTAAAATTGGAATGGAAATAGTAATGTTACGTTTGAGAATATTGTATAGGAAGATGTACTAAAATGACACATTTGCCTAGTACCTAAAGGTGAAGGGCGTCTTATATGACGGTCTACTTACTATACAGGAACTGATGAATGAACAAGAAAGGCATTATCAAGAAATTAGAAGAGGCCGTCGAGGCGAACTGATTAGAAGGATTATTTAATAAGTTATTTTCCTTCTTCTTTGGTTTGGTAATTAAAGAGTGGCAGCTCTCGAAATCTTGGCAGCAGATAGGAAACGGAGTCTATAAACACTAGCATCGTTTTGTCTACGTTACTTTATCCGGAATACAGAATAAAGCTAAAAAATAAAGTAAATATATAATAAAAAAGGGTAGTAATAATATTCCATTTCAACCAATTTTATTGTTCATGTTCCGTTGATAAAGCCAAAAAAAAAATTGGAATAATACTTAACCTAACCCAAAAACTAACCTAACTAAAGAAAAAATAATATGAATGTTAAAATCTGTAAAATATTCTTACCTGGTACAACTTCTTCGCAGACGAGTCCGGCGTCACACTGGTTTTCGCGGTTACACATTTCACCTAATTTTCTACCAGCAAACGCCGGAAGACAACGCCCTCCATCCTCTAAAACAAAACTTTTTTTTAATAAAAATATAAAAAAATATAAAAATTTGAGCGCCTTGAAACGAGACTCAAATCCACGTCTTATAGAAACCCTTCAAGAATAATACTTAAAAAAAATTAAATATTTTTTTACACATGATCTTTTCAGTTTCAAGCTTTATCTCGCATATAGTAGGGTAGGTAGAGATAACCATGTTCTCTTGTCTTGATTGTCTTCTTTTTCAACTCTACTTTTAAGCCGCCGCGCTGTATATTTTCGTCGTCATGAGGCCATCGTGGCACAGGGTCTTACGCGGGCGACTGTAAACACAACGATAGATTCGATTCCCACTTGTGTGAATGAAATATGTAATATTTTTATTTTCTCTATCTAGTAAAGAGGCGGCGTTGAGCTCCGCCACTCAATATGTAATAAAATTTGGCGGAAAGTGGGGAACGGAAATATCTTGATGGGAAAAGAGCGGCTTAACACTAGATTCCTAGATTTCCTATACCTACGTGCGGGATACAGTGTGAAGCTTTGTATTTCCAGAGTGTGTGGGAAATGTATATGATTTAAATATAATCCCCCTATTTAAATAAAACAATGAAAAACATGTTTATGTAAGCACATAGCAGGGCACGTCGAGGGAAAGATTGCCGTAAGAATGGCAAAAAAGATTTATGAAGCAATAGTGAGTGGTAAGAGAGGCAGGAGGAGACCTCGGTTGACGTTTGTGAACACTAAAGTACTTGATGGTACTAGTAGGTAACGCAAAAAGCATAAGGATCCCCGGTATGCCCGGGCATGTATGAAGAGGTTGATTGCCGTAGCGTATCCCGCTCCGTCTCTTCTTTTACTAGAGATAAATCTAATAAAAATAAGGATAAATTACCCTAAGTGGAACTCACAACTATCGACTTAACGTCTTTTCCACTGCGCCATGATGGTTTCAAAATAGTGACTAATAATTATTTTTCATTATATATATTATCATTGTCAGTCCAACAGCTGACACTTCATTTGTCTACACGGGAGTGGCTTCTTGATGGGTGCCATTAGATTAATTACATTCTATATTTATTACTTTGTGATGTGTTTGTTTAAGAAAACTGGTAGTTTAGTTACGTATTTTTTTTAATTTTTTAATATAAAAGTCAAATCTCCTAATAATCTTAGATGGATCTGAATGTATATCACTTTTTTAAATTAATACAAAATAACTATAACACTTATAGTTTTCTTATTTTTTTTTCAACTTCACGCTGTATCCCACACACAGCAGGGTAGGCAGAGGGAACCTAATGTTAAGACACTCCGTTCTCCACTTTCTGCCGAATTCTGGAGGCATTGCGTGTTGAGTGGCAGAACTCAACGCTGCGCTTTGCCTCGACACCAGAGCGAAGAAATGAAAATATAAATTTAAGTAAATATTTTATCTCCTCGAGTGGGGATCGAGCGTACAACCAGTAGATTTACAGTCACGCTTTGTTCCCCTGCGCCACGACTGGCCCTAGATTTCTTATTCTGAGCGATAAACCTACAATTAGTAGGTCTACAGGAAATGCTGTATAGATTTTGATTACGCGGCGAATAAAATTGACAGACATAAGCTTGCGGGCGTATGCTTTTATCTACCAATATTACTTCGTAATGTTTTTTTTTCTATGAAATATATAAATTTCATGCAATTTTTCACTTTACGAATTTTATTATTTATTTGTTCGGGAAATACTCTATAGGTTTTGATAACTCAGTGAATTTCATATAAAACTATACATGAAATGCTCGTATCTTTTCGCAGATTAAATTCAAACCTCGGGAATTTAATGTTGAGACACTCTGTTCCCATTAAGATACTTTCGTTCTCCACTTTCTGCCAAATTCGAGAAATATTCGTATTAAGCGGCACTCAAGGCCGACAAACACATTCAATGCCTTGCTTTTTATTTTTACTGGACGAAGAAATTAACATATAACTATATATTCATAATTATAGATAGATATAATAAGTTATATTAATATTTTCACTATGCTGAAAAGACTACGTGTTTAATTATTATATATTTTATTATTTTCTATTTTTTAATTTAAAATTCACGCCATTTCATACTTCACTAGCTAAAACCATAATTGCCAAGGCTCTAGACGTCGTGTTAAGTGTTCTCACGAAATGGCAAAAGTTACGACGAGACGACATGAAGTGGTATGAAACTTTTATGCTATATTTTAAAACAAAGTTTTTTTTAAATGTAAAATGGGCAAAAAATACCTGCTTGTATGTACTACTGTAGATTAATTATATTTTCTCGCTCGGATAGACTATGCGCGGCGTTAGGATCCTCTAGTCAACACGCAATGTCTCAATGTTATTATTAATTTAACTGCAATTGTATTGCATAGCAGGGTAGGCAGATCGAGCTAGTGTTAAAATACTTCATTTCATATATTCTTCAAAATTTTCAGACGTTCCGTGTAGTAAGGCAGACCTCAACACTGCGCTTCATGTTAGATACCAGGGCTGGGAAATTAAAATATATTCATATATACTTACATCCCCGGTAATCGAACCCACAACTGTTGCGTTTGCAGACATGTCTTCCCACGCGACTGTCTCTGGTGGTATATAATGACTTAGCAATAGATAATGATAAATATTTTTTTCTTATTGGAATCGAATCCGAGACCACGACTTTAGTATGTTATCACGTTTCAAGTGACCTACAGTGCTACTGACTGTTGTTAATAATAATTTAAAAATAAAGTTGGCATTAAACCTGCAAAGCCAAATTAGCATTTAACACCGCTTTCGCATGTTTTATCAGAAATTACTGGGAAATGCAATCTTAATTCACGTTAATATTATATTATAATTTATAATGTATGCTACAGTTTTATATAATATATATTTTCTGTAGGTTTTTTGTAGTTTTTGTAAAACAATTAATTTTAAAATTCAGATAAAATCTTATTTAAAGGCGTCGTGGAACAACAGGTAATTTAAATAAATTACCGTTTCGATAGGGTATCAAACCTACAACCGTCGTGTGACGAGACGCTGCCCTATTAAGCCATGATGGCCCTATTTACATATGTCGTCATCATCATCATCATCAGCCTGTCCTTATCACTGATTAAAATTGGCCTCTCCAATGGCACGCCAATAAAATCCATCGCCGGCTTTTCCATTCAATTAGCTTATAGGACCTGGTTGTGACCAGAAACCAGGACGACGCCTTATACGACGCCCAGGACTACGCTTGCCGAGGATCCTCCACGTCAGGGTATATTTACCCCTGCATATCCAAATCACCTTACGCAACAATGTGGCCATCTCACTGCCACTTAAACTTGTTAATCCATTCTTCTTCGTATCAATGATTATAACATTTAGATTAAATTTTGTATATTCTATTAATAAATTACTGCACATAAAAAAAACTAATTAAAAAGAATAAAATTGTGGTTTCTTTAGCTATATTGATGGCGTTTCCTAAGTCAAATCATCATACGAGCAGGTAAACGAACAGTCGGACTAGGTTTTTATTTCCTCGTACTGGTAATAGACAAGCTCAGTTCAACAAGCAATGTCTCGATAATCCGAAGGAAAGTGGGGAACTGAGAATCTTATTACTAACTTAAATTCCCTCTGGTACAGGGTAGACCCTGTTATCTCTATATATAATAAGACAGTAAAAATATTTTGTCTGTACATTAAGTAATTTTGACTGAAATGGATAGAGGGATACTTAAAAAGACTAATAGAAAGCAAAAAGATTTTTTTTGAATTTCTTGTCTGTCTGTCTGTCTGTCTGTCTGTCTGTCTGTCGACATATTGTTGTCCGCATTTTTCTCTGAAACTACTGAACCGATTTACTTGAAAATTTCACCAATTGCTTTGTTTTAACTCAATTTAGGTTCTAAAGTTTGGTTCATCAAAATCGGTTCATTAAAAA
>JAATLQ010038582.1:56995-135687 GCA_013421005.1 Heliconius erato x Heliconius himera | reverse complement strand
TATCGAGCAGTGAGGCCTCTCGGTAAGTCAATATTGACGCGTCTCAATTTCATTGTTTGTACGCTCGATGGATGCGGTCCGCTGTAGCCGGCGCTGTCGCTCCTTGTTTGATGTTGACTCCCTTTCCTAACCTTGAGCAGGGTTCACTGACACGGGCCGCGCACCGCTCGCACCCATCGCGTTGTACTATAATTGTGCGCTTCCGGAGTATTTTCATCCTCCGCCAGGACCTAGGACATCGTACGGCACGCGCATCCTGAATGTATACACACCGGTCTATATTTAACTCGTTACGAGGCGCCGCTACTGATCGCCAACCCCCGCTGATCGACATCTGTAAATATAAATAATCTGATATTAGACAGAGCGGAAGAATAATTTTATTCCCCCTTATCTCCTCGCGTCCACGTCCACGTCCAAGATGATGCATCTCACGAGTGTCTTATATTGGTTGTAAACGCGCGCGTTGTTCTAGCATTCCGCGGGGACGATTTATCGCACGTCAGCCGACGCTGCGTAAATATAATTAGAGAGGCTATTTATCAGTGCGGCGGAAGGGTGCTCTCTATCGACGCTGTAAATCTTCTGAGTCCGGATGGTTCAATTCAGCCCACAGATGACGGTTTGGCAAATCTGCAGTGCAGTGCAGTTGCTTTTACTCCGCATGTTGCCCATATGTCATAAATAAGGGGGATTACTGGCCCAATGCGGATAGTGTTTGCCTAAGTAAGGAGTAGTTACGACGGCTAGTTGCAACATGCCAGGATTACAATAATGTATGACTGCACCATGCGCTTATATTAAATCGGACTTACATTCCGCTGAAAATGAAATGTATGATTTACATGACAGTTTGACGAAATGTTTGAGTTAAATTTTATCTTTTTACTTGTATTACATGCGTATTGTAATAAAATTCATGATTAATTAGCGTCGTAGCGGCGTGCGTCACAACACTCCACACATATCGCTCTCGAGAATCGAGAATACAATATCATTTTAATTGCATCAATAAAGTATCGCACATCACTAGTGACAATAATAACCGTTTAAGATATCCGAAGTTGAATTATACCCACCATTAAGTTAACGACTCTCCTTACCACGTTGTAATAAAAAAGAATATATATATTTTAATTTAGTAATGAATTCACAATGTTCTGTAGATGGTCGGCCGTGCTGGGGGTGGTCACCTGCACCAACAATACATTACCATATTCCATGCACAATCGCGCTCCGCCCAATATTTTCCGTGGTTCAAGTAAAAGAATTTGTACTAATCAATATTTAAACGTGCAAAAAATATATTTTATATGATTTTAAGAAAAAATACTCAACACATTTCATGTAAATCGTTACTTATAAGAAAAGTGAAAATAATAAATGAACACCAGGAATAAACACTTTACAATCTTAATAATTCTCAAATGTAATAAATTTCTGATTTCATTAAAACATTTGAGCATATAAAAATATAAATATATGCATATGGAGTTTGGTTATTGTACCAAACGTAATAAAAGTACGAGTCTTTATTGTACAATACGCGATGCGCCTATGAATATTTAATGGGCGTCCACAACCATGACCTTTATTTTGGCCTTTCTCTCGACTATTGTTCTTGGACTGTATTCGTAGATAGCAAAATTCATCTCATATTTATTGAATCCACTATAATAACAAACAAAAGTGAGGCCAGTCGTGGCAGTGGGGCATAAGCGTGCGACTGCAAACGTGGCAGGTTGGGGGTTCGATTTCCACTCGGGGCAATATTTAAGGTTTTCGCTCTGGTAACAAGGCAAAATGCGAGCTTGAGTTCCGCCGTTCAACACGCAATGCATCCGGAATTCGGCAGAGAGTGAGAAACAAAGGAGTTTTAAAAAGCTCCTTCTAATTACCCTGAGAAGTGAGAAATGAAACTGAAAAAAAATGAAAAGCCAATAGTTATAAGCGCAAAAAATTAACTCATGTAGGTAGGTACTTGGCTTTTAATTTTTTTGTAACTGCTCACTGTCAATAAAACGTCTATCAATCAATATATCAGCCTATCCCATACTTTGTTCAGTGTGGCAGATTACGATATGTTTTCGAGCAAAAAATACGTTTCGATGTCTGATGTAATCGACAACATATCTAAACGATTATCCTGCTGCCGCTGACTCACGATCGATGTTTTTACACAAATAATATTTGAGGCCAGTCGAGGCGCAGGGGCACAAAATGTGACTGTAAATGCGACTGGTTGTGGATTCGATCCCCATTCGAGGAAATGAAATATTTATTTAAATTTATATTTTCATGTATTCGCTCTGATGGTAAGAGGTAAAGCACGGCGTTGAGTTCCGCCACTCAACACGCAATGTCTTCAAAATTCAGCGGCAAGTGGGAAATCAGTCTCTTATCACCAGGTTCCCTCTCTTCCTCTTCTCAGGAGACAGTGTGAAGCTGGTTTGTATAATTTAATTTTAAATATTTGATTGTTTTCATAGTGACTAATTCGGCATTTGCATGTGTCCACGCCTATACAACAGAAGAAGAAGAGCTTAAATGTTTCAGTTCGTTGACCTAATAATAATTAGAGACGCATACACATTTGTTTAATGTATGTTTAAATGGTTAAAATAAAAAAAAATATGCTTCACGCTGTATCCCGCATACAGCAGGCAGCTAGCCCTAGGCAGAGAAAACTTAGTGTTAAAACACACTGTTCCCAACTTTCCGCCGAATTTTTCGAGGCATTGTGTGCTTAATTGGCGGAACTCAACGCCGGGCTCTGGTGCCAGAGCGAAAAAATGAAAATATTAAGAAATATAATTAATTCCCTCGAGTGGGGATCGAACCCACAAACGTCGCGTTGTCATTCACACCCTTGTGCTTCTGCGCCACGACTGCCTCTGAAATGGTTGAAGTGAAATAAAATCATTACAAGGTGTCATCACTCACGGGGACGATTTTGTCGACGAGGCGTCTTCCTCGACGGTCTTCACTTTGATTAACGAGCGTAACGCGATACTGCGGACTTAATTATCCATTCAAACCGTATAAATATATTGTTTACGAACGTATAAACTTAAACAAAAACTTGTAAAAAAAATTAAATACAAAAACTCGTTTAGTAACTAGTAGTTGATGCCCGTCGTGGCGTAGGGGTACAATAAGTATAACTGTAACGCGACGGTTGGGGGTCAAATCACCCGCTCGAGGAAATTAATTATTATATCCTAATATATTCATTTCTTCGCTCTGGCATCAAGGCAAACGCCCGGCGTTGAGTTCCACCACTGAACACGCATTGCCTCGAAAAATTCGGCGTAAAGTGGGAAACGCAATGTCTTAGCACTACGTTCCCTCTGCCTATTCTGATGTGTGCGGGATACAGCGTGAAGCTGATTAAAATTCGAAAACTAGTGTCCAATCAAATATAATAAACAACATTGAACATGTATTTTCTACTAACAATATAGAAATGGTTTTATACGCAACAAGTAATATTTACTTGTCAATTAACATTCTATGCAAATAACCGTAGCACAGGATAGCAAAGGTCGTTTATATTCGCCATCGTCGGTTTCAATTTCCTGGATACCTGATTAGCAGAATATTTATTTTGTTCCCAATATAGCGGTATTCAAATGATTACGGAACCGGAAATTGCATTCGAACGCGTACTCGCCCTGATTATGCTATAGTGAATGTTGATAGCGAAATATAACGAACTTAATTGGTATCATCTAACCAATGCTCGTTTTTACGAAAAATAGTTAAAGATAGACTAACACAGTGTCTTAACACTAGGTTCTCTCTGCCTACCCTGCTGTGTGCGGGATACGCGTGAAGCTGATTTATTTTTTCGTTTTATATAATAAATATAATTTATATTATTTGCCTTTACACGCTCCATTGTTCTATTATTAGTTAGATTTCGGTTAAGTGTAACGGACGAAGGAACACGACTTTCTAGGGGTGCACGCGCAGCACCAAATGAAGTGTGTCGCCTAGACAGCTGCCCGATAGATTCTCTGCTCAAATGTACACCGGAAGCCATCAATTTAGATAGTGCGCAAGATTGCCGCCGCAAAGTTTCTGTAGGATGTTACTCTTATTACTTAGAGGAAACTGTGATTTATGACCTTCATTGTTTAGTTAACGTTTGTATATTATTATTAATATAGCTAATGTAATATGCTTATTTTATTATAATTCTCAATTTGTAAAAACACGTACAAATTTTACGACTTATATCACTTTACCATAATTATTTTTATTCGTTTGCGGCATACGATACGTTAATGTGTTGCCAACCGCAAATGTTATTGCGAGGGGTCGCGACATCTGCCTATCCCCGTTACAATTTGCTGGCTGTGTTCCACCCCCTTTTGTGGAAGATTTTCTTGTACTAAATTTATATAACTAGGTTATTTTTATCTCTCTAACAGATATATTACACTAAGTTTACATACATACCTACGTACTCTTTCCATAGAACAGAGTCAGGCATCAGTTTCATATTATGTTGCATATCATGTTTATTGGTTAACTTACTTACATGTGCTCAATTTCGTGGTTATTTGCTCAAATCAATGTTTTCATATCGAACACTTTCTCGCATCCGAGCGAGCGGAGCGTTGCCGAAGTATTGTTTATGAAAAGGGGGTCAGAAGAAAGCGATTGGTGGGGCACCGCCTGGTCACTCGGTGATATCTCCCTGTGCAGAGGTCACGGCCATCATGCGGACAAACCGAGAACAAATCGTGGTCCTCAACTAAATCACTCAATGCCACTGTAACAATGGTTTTTTGTTTGGATTCCGTTAACCGTCGATAATTCTGAAGATTTCTCTTTTTGGTATTTTTCTCGCTAATTGGTGCGTTTGGACTACAATAACTGCACTGGATAGTTTATTGAACCATGTGTCATTTCGACAATATGGAGTGTATAAAAAAAGGATGTATGAGGTATTTGTTTTGAAATTTAAACCAATTGACTGTCCGCAACTTGACAAATTTATCTTTATTTAAAGTTGGGGATTTCATTTCATTTATTTACAGTGATGAATGAAGCGAAGATAAAAAAGTCTGTCATTCAAGTCGGAGACTCTTTCCTTTAGTATTATATCGTAGGGTTATTTGCTTATTCAAGTGTAAACAATACAACTTCCGCTGCCATCAGTTCCATATTAGTAATTGAATTTGTCCCGAGCAAACGTACTCGGTAGAGAATACGAACGACAGGTCCACCTCATATTATTTCGTTGTTTCGTCGTCACGTGAATATTCATTTGTGGTGGTGTGGATGTGTTATTTCGCGACGGGTGGTTGTGTGGTGGGTTTGCGCATGTGTGCGTGCATCGAATCAGGAATGCGTTTGCGCAGCATATGCGCGGCGCTGCTCGAGTGTCGTGTCATTTGTCTGATCATTCTTTGTTTAAGTGTTATTTTGTCACAAGGTCGCGGTTATTACTGAATATTTTAATTGTTTATTTAATTAATGTTGTAATTATACTACAATACTATTGTTACGCTGTAATATAGGTCCCAAAACACATGTCTTGCTTTTCGGATAGTATAATTTAGCGTACATATGTAAAATTGTAATATTTTAAATATTGATATAAAAATAGACATTTATTAATTATTTACATAATAATCGCTTCGGTAATGAAGGTTAGTCTAAATTAATTAATATTTTGTTTAATGGAATACGGTGGCCAGTCGTGGCGCATCGGCACAAAGTGTGACTGTACAACTGACTGGTTGTGGGTTCGATCCCCACTCGAGGAGATGAAATATTGACTTAAATTTATATTTATATTTCTTCGCTCTGGTGTCGAGGCAAAGCCCGGCTTTGAGTTCTGCCACTCAACACGCAATTCATCCAGAATTCGGCAGAAAGTGAGGAACGGAGTGTTGGTTCACACTTGGTTCCCACTGCCTACCCTGCTGTGTGCGGGATACAGCGTGAAGCTAATTAAATTTTGATTTAATTTGATTTTTTTTAATACGGTGCACAAAACACAATCTGTGCCATATTCTTACAGCTTGCTGACATTTTGAATCAATTAACATAAAAGACATACATGTAATTGGGTGACTGAATTAATGAGTATTAACGGTTTTTGTCAAAAGGGGCACACGATAAGTGTATCAGTGCTTAAAAGCTTAAACGAAATAAAATGAGAATAGCACTTGAAACACCGATTTTTATTATTTTTTTGGATTTCAATTTAAAAAAACATATCGCTACTTACGAGTCCCGTTATATTTTAAATGATATTCATTCTATAGAAACATCGAGAACGCTAATTATAATACTTCGTTCTAATTAAAATCTTATTTTGTTATTTAATCTGTCAAGTAGACTATTGTCCGCGCGTTATTTATTAACATCATACCGTACAGATGTAAGCCGCCGTTTAATTAATGCACAGCGAGGGAATAAGTAAACAGTCGCACATTGGATTGGAGGCACGTGGGAAGCGCCCACATACTTCACGATCAATAAATCACTCATCGTTTTCACGTCCGCGATGTATTCTATTACGTATATTCACTATATTTATTTATTTATACAACAAAAATATATATTATTCAAGTGGATTGAATAAATCAGCTTCACGCTGTATCCCGCACTCAGCAGGGTAGGCAGAGGGTACCTAGTGTTAAGACACTCTGTTCCCCACTTTCTCTGCCGAATTCTGGAGACATTGCGTGTTGAGTGGCAGAACTCAACGCTGCGTTTTGACTCGACACCAGAGCGAAAAAATGGAAATATAAATTTAAGTAAATATTTCATCTCTAGTGGGGATCGAACCCACAACCAGTCGATTTACAGTCACACTTTGTGCCGCTGCACCACGACTGGCCTCTGGATTGAACAAATATAAAAGTAATACTTACTTCCATTTAAAATATCAAGCGGAACTGTCCGCGGTTCAAGTACATTTTATTAACAAAAGTATATATATATTTTTTTCAATGCGACATTAAGAAAATGACAAGGTATTATAAAATCAATAAAATTTTAAGCCTAAAGCGCTTTACCGAATATGGACTTCCACATCCGCAAGTCATCAGGGATTTGCATAAAGTGACACTTGTAACTTTCAGATAAAGCCACGGATAATTCCCCTAATAATAACACAGTCATTCTGTTTGTAACTAAGTGTATTTTTATTATTGATCCATTATATGTATATAGATTTGTTCAATTTAAAACTTTAGTCATTTCAGTCCATCATGGTATCGTGGTATGATTAACGTGATTTACCACACGTGATGGTGGTTTCCTAAATGCTAATCCTTCGGGCTATGTTTATATTGTCCTGATAAGACTAAATTAGTTTTTATAAAATAAAACGTTATATGTGAGAATTTCTTTCTTAGGAGTTCTATGAGCACGAAAATCGACTTTGACTTTAAGTAGTAAAGGTAACAGCCGGTATGCTATGCTCTTCCTGTAATCCAATAAATTATTATAATAAATATTTAAAAATGATTACTTCTCTCTCATTATAAACCAAGCGAAGTCTTTTGAAATTTAATACGTACGAAATATAATATTTTATATGTCTATACAGTTTTTGACAAGACATTACTCGATCAAGTAACCAAAGGACCAGTGGGAGGTCCAACCATACATCGACCGTGTGCTTTCATCAGTATCAGTATGCGAATGTTTTATACTGGACGTCAAATAAATTGACGCTACTCGTTTCCGCATCCATCCACCCATTCTCACGCGACTTCGAACAAATTTGAACAAGTCGAATATTAACACCACGTGGGTGGCAACTTGTGTACTTAGATCTCTTTTTTTTATTCAACCACTTCACAAACACTATATTTGGACGTTGAGACCTCCTGCGTTGAAGTCGAAAATAAATTATGTTATTAATTCGTATTACAGTTTCGTGTAATTTTTCTTTATAAATAATCCATTTAATCTTATTAGCCATATTGATTTATAACATCCGTATTTGTGGTATTTCATTAAGGGGACAATCAAAGATTAGGGGCATGGTGGCACCGTTTTTCGTAATCTCCGCGGAAGGTCGTAGAAACGTTATCCATTTATGGAGTGTCAAAGGAATGTATGCTTTGTTATCTTTGGATTAAAACTGTTAATCGTTACTGTGCACGCGACCAAGAATTTAATTTGACACACAGGTCGATGTAGCGGGTCAAAGTTAATTATGAAATGGCAGTGGAGGACTATATTGAACGAAGATGTTTACTAAATTCTGTAAATTTGATATTACGTATCAAGCAATGAAAAAAAAATGTTTTTGGCATTTAAAATGTATGTAATTATAACCAAAACAAGAAATAATTTTTAAATATTAAAATAGCTTTAATTATAATTATAAAGTGTAAGATTGTAAGGTAATTATTCAATTACATAGATAAAAATCTGTCTTAAATATACAACTAATTACACTTAATATTTATTCCATTAACATTACGGAAGTCCATATTAATTTTGTTAAAACACTTTACGTAAAACAGTTGAGTTATATCTGCTCGGCGCAGAATTTATGAGAAAAGAAGTGACCTCCCGACCACTGTCATATGTTCGGTACACTTTGTGACTTTATTTAGTCCGAATAGGCCACTTTGTCACTGTTAATATTCGATCGTCGTAAACGTTGAAATAGGTTTTAACTTTAATCGGTGTATATATTGAAATTATTAATATTTCACCAGAAGTGCTATTATTATAATAAAATGTTCAATACATGCCGTGCAATACATGTAGATAGATATAAGAAAGAATTGCATCTTAAATTGTGCTTATTACGATATTTTAATAAATAATAAAAGTAATAAAATATTTTTTTCTACATCTATAATATCAACAGAAAAGAAGTAAGATAATTTACTCTGATGGATTCTGAACTGTTCTTTTCATATCAAAAACAAGAATAAAACTCAATCTTCTAGTTCTAGTTACTTTTAAACTCCATATTGATTCCGCAATAGTCATGGCGTGGTGAAGATATATTTTTTTACCATATTTAGAAAACTTATATACTTGTCTATAAATGTGTGATATTTAATTTTAGCTAAATGTGTGGTGTCAATTATATTAATTATATTGTCTAGAACACATGTTGGGTTCCCCTCCCGAGCAGGTGGAAGACATCGTCTTATAAATTAATTCTGTAGTTATAATTCTGAACTAAATATATCACATAACGGCTACGATACAAAATTAAATCCAAAAAAGCAGTTGTTAAGACGTTTTTATTTTTTTATCTCCATTGCAGACGTAACTTTAAAAAAACAACTTTTTAGTACAACATTTATATTGCTTCTTTAGTGGTATACTTATCTTAATTTCGTATTTTTATTTATATATTTATATAAACTTATTACCGATTGCGGTATATAGCTTTTATACTCTTTTAATTTTTAAATAATTTGAAAATTGAAAATCACAGCAATGCTTGTTACAAAACAATCAATAGCAGAAGGTACTTGGATTTACTCGAGTCGTCATGTCGGTTTCGTTCTGTAATTGGGACGGAGCCAATTACGTACATGCAGTACAATGCAAACGTACGACCTGCTCCGCGTACATAAATCTAAGATAAAGAAGAATGAACTTGCGTTCTGGCTTTAATTTGACGATCATTGCCAATGTTTGCTCAAACAGTTACTCGGCATACATTTCTTGCTTGGCACGTCACTATTACTGCATCGACGGCGAAAACTAGCCGCTGTAGTGCTCTCGACCCCACGACCTTTATTCAGAGAGCTAGGGTTTGCACGTCACCAGTTTTAAATGATCCACGTGTTCTACTGAAGGATGTTTCTAATGCCATTCTTCAGGTGTCATGCTGGACTGGATGTGAGGTTGGTGGGATGCCCGTTAGTTGCATGCTCAGGGTCATCGACAGGTGGCGATTTCGAATTGATGAGCAGGGTTTTCCTATTTTGGTTCGGTATAGCTGGGTAAATGAATATGTTCCGTTGCGAATCTCGTACTGTCGAGTTCCCATTATGTCTTTGTATGTTGGTGACAGCTTCGTGCAGAAGGATGCGTCGTTGGTTTTGATAGACAATTTGGTGTACATCTACTGTTACGTGAACCGTTGCTCGTATTAACTATAGTTTGTATTGTGCTTGAAGTACATACAATATAAAATATGGTTAAAGTAAATGTATAATGAATGACCTTAACCTGTTACGATAATACATTTTAACAATGCCTTATTAATGTACATTTTTATTAAACAACAGCTATAACAGTAGGTTTATATATTTAAACTAAGTACTTCAACTTTGTTTATTTTTAGATTTAACAACAAACCATTATCTTTTATCCATAAATGTAATAGCGGAAGAACTCGCATCCATCTCGTACGCTCATGTTCTTTTGAAAGGAAAATTGAATTTTAATAACGTAGCTATCAATAAAATAGCCTAAAATGAGCTGTTACATCGCTTCAGACAATTTGCATTCCACTAAAGTATGTTATTACTCATCAGTTTCAAAATACCGGTTTTTAAAATATGTTTTACTATTAAAATAAAATTCTCTTACACAAAGAGATATATTGACTCGTCTCATTGGAATTATAATACTTCGTCACGATCAAGAAGCGAAAATGATTCATGTTCCGTGGAGCGCAACAGTTGCCTAGAAACGCCATCTGCTAATATCTGTGTTTATATAAACCAAATATCGTCCGACTGAAATTGCTTTGCCATACGTAAAATATTGTCAATTATTATTTATATTCGTACTAGAGACTCAAACGTGGCGTCGCTCGCTCAAACTTACTTCTTATTATAACCAAAGGATAATATTTAAAAAAAAAAGTATATTATGGCCTTTCGAATACCTTTAATAATGTGTGTAAAAAGTTTCATAGCTTTGTTTGAGTAGTTTGGATGTGTAACAAACAAATTTACATTCCCATTTATAATATTAGTATGATAAAGATGTTTGGTTACCTTTGGGTGGGTGAAACTTTTATTATAGAATTATTTAATTTAACACAGGACAACAGCTGTTAGCTTTGAAACATCCTGTACTAGTCATTAATTTGTACCGTATGCAGAAAAAGTTGTTTTTGTATCAGGCATAATGTGGCAGGTTCGTAATTAAATTGTAAACAATATCTAATTGCGATAAGGCTCGCTGCACGGAATTTCTATATAGATCCAAGTTTGAGTATGTTTCTATGTAATATTTTATATTCCCATAAGTTTCGCCTACAGTTGACTTGCCAGAGGAGAACCTTGTGAAACATTGGTTCTTCAATTTTCTTTATTTAAGAGAAATTGTTTGTTAAGTAAACACTTAACGATGTGCAGTGTTTGTTCTCAACATACCCGGACAAAGAGAGTATATTTGAAAATATGTTCATTTTGAAAATATATCACATGAGCAATTCTGAATATAAGGAAATCTAAACTCCCAACCACCTAATTGCTAAAATCAGATTGCAAGCCACAATTGACCTTGTAACACTTTAGCTTAAGTAAATAAAAATAATATACTATTGTAATTATATTTATTACATATTGTTTTAAATATCCTTTGTTCTAAACCAGACTGCAAACATTTTTTTCATTGTAATACTTTTATAAATTGTTATTGACATTATTGTATTTTCTTACAAAATTTGTCACAAGTGTAAAGAAAGTATTATTAGGTTATCAAAAATAGACGTTACTTCGTACCAACCTGGAATATTTAAAAATTTTAAATAAACAAAAATATTATAAAATAAAAAAAATATATATATATAATAAATATATAAAATAAAAAAAAATATTGCGATATTTTTTTGAAGGTTTATTTACTGCTTTAGAGAAGTTCTGTTCTTTGTTATTATTGTAAGCTTGATTAAAAATGAGATTGAAAGCTTGTAAAAAGAAGACATGAGAAGAATTACAATGATATGAATGTTTCTCGGCTTTCTCAGTTGTACCTATTCGTTCGTGAAAACATTGCAAGCACGCATAGTTTAATTTTATAGCTATTTTTTGTTTATTTTTTATAGTTTTAAACAAGAAAAAGATTATAGTTTTGTAAACAACTAAAAATATCTATAACAATTAGTTAATTACTAATAAATCTATTAGTTTTTAAAATTTTTTTTAATGTTATTTTACACTTAGGAGAGAAAAATATTTTTATAGAAATTGTAATAAGCGTAAAAGAATTTTGATGTATGCTTGATGGACGTATGGCTTAGTGATCAGAGCGCTTGGACGGTTTCCAAGACGCGCCGGTTCAAATCCCGTTACGTGCAAATTTTTAAACGTTTTCTATATAAGTATTTTTCTACAAGTTTTGTTTTCCTGAATTGAACACTGAATTTAAAGCCCCGATCTTAGGTTCTGGAATCAATTAATTCTTTATCAATTAACAGAAAAAGAAAATCATCAATCCTTTCTGGCAAAAAGAATGCGGAAGATGTTCAAAGACAACAAAATATTTTAATTAATTAATCCTTGTTTAATTAACACAGGTGTTTACCGAATTCGGTAGTTACCGTTAACTCGAGACGTCCGCGCGCGATTTATTCGCGACGTAATCGGGTCCCTTACGGTATCGCCGTCTATTCTGTATCGATGATATAAAATACACCTGTATCACGCACGTATCGAATTATTGAGCACTGTCGACCCTGTTTTGAAGCCGTACTAGGTAGGCTCTCGCTGGCCGTGTTTATTTTGATTGTCGACTGCAACGTTATGTACATTTATATTTTTAATTTATTCAAGTGTTTATTCTGTAATGAAGCATCTCTTATCGATATCTTATCTGTGATAACTTCTTGAGAGAATTTAATTTTTTTCCGGTCAATGAAGGCCTTAATTAACTTAATTATTACACTAACCTATTAATTTATCTAATTTCTTATGCTTAAACGAAATGTTATAAACAAAATTACACGCGTCAAGCTTAATATATTCAATCCGCTAAACGGAAACGTTTAATCACGCCACCAGAAGATGTAACTGTGATTCTGGCCCGTTACTTCCCCGCGCGCTTCCCATCGAGCTTGTGCCGTTTGACAGGTAAAAATCTACATAATGTTGCTAGTTAACCTTTGCACGATATATGTGTTGCTGGTGGATGCACCCTGGCGCCATCGTAATTGAGGAAACAACACTATCTCGTTCATAGCTTTTAAAATTGTTATCTTCGTCATCATTCACAATGCGTCTCCTTATGGGTATTATATTGTCTTTGTTTGAGTTTGTTCGCCCGATGCCTTTTTTGATATGTCGCTGAGTGTGATAATTGCGGATTTATTTTCATATGGCTCCCATAAAAGGCGGTACAGATAGCTCTGACATTCTGCTGTATATTTCGATCTTGACAATAAATGGCTTATTTAACGAATCTCGTGTAGGAAGGCATTCCGATTCAATTTATACCCCTGTAATGGCTGGCGTTTATGTTTATGTACATAGCAATTGTTATTTTTTTATATTTAATTTAATGTGAAATAAGTAACATTCATTAATTTTAATTTTGTTTTATTTTATTTCGTTAAAGTAATAAATAGGTGAGGCCAGTCGTGGCGCAGCGGCAGGAAGTGTGACTGTAAAACCGACTGGTTGTGGGTTCGAGCCCCACTCGAGGAGATGAAATATTTACTTAAATTTATATTTCCATTTCTTCACTCTGGTGTCGAGGCTAAGCGCGGCGTTGAGTTCTGCCACTTAACACGCAATGCCTCCAGAATTCGGCAGAAAGTGGGGAACGGAGTGTCTTAACACAAGGTTCCCTCTGCCTACCCGGCCGTGTGCGGTATCCCGCAGCGTGAAGCTGATTTATTTGATTTATTTATTTATTTAATAAATAGGTAGCTCGAATCTTATATTAGTTTATGCAAGAAATGTTCGGCGCCGGCGCACGTCGAGTGCATTCGACCCTATTCAAAGCGCGGGCGTTTAGACGTTATTAGTCACTAAATTATTATTATATTCGTTTGTCAGTACAACTTGTGTTAGATAACCGGTAAGATACGAATGCGATTAATGGTACGCGATAGCAATACGTTTTGGCAAGATAGTTGTTTACCCTTATATTATAATTGATATTATTTGTGAAAAGGTTATTGTGTTAGTGTTGTATCTATGTATTAAAACATATTTAAATCGATCTTATAATTGTAGTTTATATATGGCAGCTTGCGGATCAGCCATATATATGTACACCAAAGAAAAATAGACTGTACTGGACGGTAGAACCCATTGCTGATTTTTTTAACTATCTGGAGAGTCCGTATTCTGAGAACAAGATTATTAAATCTTTATATTCAGCTTTATATGCAGTTGGTAACGTTCGAAATATGGTATTTCTTCTAAATAATCTATGTCCTAACTTATAAATAATCATAACCAGTATATAATTTAAGGATTCTGTTCTTTCCCCTTCATGTTTTATTATTCAATGTATACACAGACTGTAGCTATACAGTAGAATCGGCTTGTAACCTTTATTTTTAATGTGATATATTGCTTAATCTTTATTTATTTAATAATTGAGCTGTTAGATTTTATTTCTCTTGCAACACTGTGTACCGTGATACGTATTCGCGCGAGTTGCAAGGACGAGATCATCACGCTGACATGTGACGCGGTGGTCACGAATGCCTTTCGATTCTATCGGGCTCATTGGATCAGAAGTACCTATAGATCTAATTAAAATTAATTTAAAAACTATATTTGTAATATATTATGCAGAGTTTGCTCTAATTTTATAAAAAACGTGATAAAATGTAGCGTTGTGTTCCGTTATTCTAATACTATATGATGACTGGATTTACATTTTTTTAATTACTTAAAATTATTAAATAAATCTATAATAAGTAATAAATGTCTTACTAAGAAACTCATAAAATATGAACTAACCGCTACACGACAATCAATAAATAGCTTGTGTAAAATGATCCAACAGTGATAAGACGGCGCCAGAATGTGTCAAGGTCTCCACTAAAAGCTTCCATTAGATTAAAATGCAATTATCAACTAGCCTTAATATAAATAAATAAATAAATAAATATTGCTCATTCATATAATTAAGAGCCATGTTCCAATTAATTTGATATGATTGTTGTGACGAAATATTGTGGTCTCGAAGGCTTTGCGCATAGAAGATAAATGAAATCGATAAAACGCTTATAATATATGGGCAATAGTAGCATTGACATTGAGGTGCGCTACAAGCCTAATAACTATTACAGAAGATAATGAATACACGCATATTCAATTATGTATTGACGACTTCATTGCGCGGTTTAATTGTAACGGTGAAAAATTTATGATTGTTATTATAGAATTTATGTTTTTAGTTTTTTTTTACAATTCTGTTATATGAGCTATGTTTTATATGTAAAAAATTATAAAAATAATCTTATTGTGTAGCTGTTGTTGTATATGAATCGTCTTTGATAACATATCCAATCGCTCTAATTTTAGTCAAAATTTTTGTATAATTTTAAATATAAATGTATGTTTTAAGATATTTCTGCTTATTCACTTACATTTGTATTACAAAGACAGTTATAATAAAAAAAATATCGTGATGTTTAAGAATTATTTATATGCATCTGCGAGTTGTTACTCCGTACATTTCAATACACTGCATTTATCATATCATCGGCAGAACCTAGTGAATATGAAATGACATGGCAGTACTCTTAAGTGACTCAATCTGCATTTTTATTATAAAAAAAAGAACTCTAAATTTATAGAATTGTGTTCCTTTTCTTACACCGCGGGGTTCCATCAATCATCTAGTGCATTATCTGTCGAGAAGCACGATGTTATTCTATTCAGTTGCAATCTAATTCACCTTACATGCATTGCCTTAATGCATTTTCTTATAAATAAAACATTTTCGCTTAATATTTTAGGTTTGCATGTGTGTCTCGTATTGAAACACCCATACACGTCTACTGCATTATTTTGAACTAAAGATTTTTCTTTTTTAAATTTTTATAGGTAGATACTATTGTAAAGGTATAAACGTCAAATCAAATATTAAAAACTTTTTATCATTAACTACCTCATTCATCTAAGATCAATACAAAAAAATATACTCCGCTGAATGGAAACCGTTATTTAACAATAAAACGATAAGTTCATTGACAATACTTTAATATAACTTATTTCTTTATACAAATTTTCCACAAGTCCTTCACAGCGATTAACCTACATTGCCGCAACAGTTGCACGATATTCTCTATTCTATTGAGTTGAATCAAAACTACTTCGGCGGCCCACTCGCCTGCCCTTGTCGATCGACGTCAAATATTGCGAAATGTGCCGAACGATGATCAATTATTATTACTATAGTAACAATATAGATATTCCAAGGCGAGACAATAAAATAAATAGAATTTATTCTCGTCTCGGCTACAATAAGATACCGTTCATACACAATGCCAATGATTGGACGATTTAATTTTATTTTCGTATTTATACGTTTGACACTGACATTTTGACAATCGGTATACGTAATGGTCTTTTGCAAAATCATAATTAAATTACATGACTCGACAGAGATAGACGGCGATATCGTATATTTTGTCTGTCTGTTCGACAAAAAAAAACCAGTCACCACACACGAAAACAATTTTATTGTATTAATAGATACGAAAAGAGACACTAACTCAGTGATTGACCTGACCCAGTTGGGCGAGTCACGCTCGATAGTTGTTCGTCTGTTTGATCAAATGTTAATTTGTTTTTATTAGCCGTGATTGGCCGGTGGGTCAACATTGTCACTGCATACATGTTATGTGGATACAATTGCCATTGAACTATGCTTTGGTAATATATTTCGATTGTCTTAAGATGATTAATTTATAATATTTTGTTTTTTGTTTCCAGGTAACGCATCAAAATTAAATATTTATTGGGTTTTCTTATTGTTGGTAAGTTTTATATTGTAGTATTTGTTTAAAACACTGTAAACATAAATAATAAATATAGTATAGAAAAAAAATCGAGTCGTTGAAAAATATACTTTATTTAACTTTATATTATTTTTCTCTTCGACATGATAAATTTCGTATGGATAGTTTTAAAGCCCCTTCTTTTATTTTATTCACAAATCAATACCTATATTATAACAAATATCAATAACATTCAAATTTAATAATCAAACATACAATATTATCTCGTTAAGCCTGACTTCCCCCTAATCTGTAGCAATGCATGCGCGTCACGCCGTGATAAATGACTGACAATTAAGCGAGTGCGACGCGCCCCCGTTTCACACCCGATATCTGCGGTGCGCCTGCGCATGTTACACGCCATGTTCTTATATGTATAGATAGAACTATTTCAAAATTTGCCGTAGAGTACAATGTAGTATTTTTTTTAGCTTCACGTTGTATCCCGCATATAGCAGGATAGGCAAAGAGAATGTGATCATCATAATGATGAACTTATCAACGCGCTTCTTTTCATTAGTGTTACCTGAGTGACAATGAAAATAATTTATTTCTTCAAATGATAATCTAACCCACAACCGTCATGTAGACAGTAAGACGTGTACAAATATTATATTTATTTTAAATTTTATTGAATAGTGTTAGGATACATCGGTCTCCAATTTATGCGCGTTCTGATGGCATCAAACTATTTTTCTACAGGACCACCAGAAATGTATCGAGGTTTTTAGTTATATTAAGTGGTATTTTTATTTATTTATGCATATTGATCATTGTTCCCCCAAAAAAAAAAAATTAATTGATTAGTTATTTAAAAGTACTTAATATAATAATTTTCATTGTACACAATAAATTAAATCAGCTTCACGCTGTATCCGGCCCACAGCAGGGTAGGCAGAGGGAACCTAGTGTTAAGACACTCCGTTCCCCACTTTCTGCCGAATTCTGGAGGCAATGCGTGTTGAGTGGCAGAACTCAACGCCGCGCTTTGCCTCGACACCAGAGCGAAGAAATGGAAATATAAATTTAAGTAAATATTTCATCTCCTCGAGTGGGAATCGAACCCACAACCAATCGATTTACAGTCACACTTTGTGTCCCTGCGCCACGACTGGCCTCTACACAATAAATATTTTAACGAAATCAATCTTTCTATCACTGTTTACTACAATAACGTATTACGTAGCACAACACGTGATTGATGTTTATTCAGTAATATGCAGATGTATTCGGAAAAAAAATTATCGTAAATCGTAACGTTACGTGTTGGTTCGTAGAAATACTATGTATGTACTTTCGCTTAAATTATCTTTGCTTGATTACATGCTTCCAGTTTTATATCGTTGTTTACACCGTTTTAATGGAATATTATAAATGGTTTACTTTTTAATTTAGTAAAGTATTAAATTATAATTATAACGTAAACATATTTAATACTAGCAGCCCTCGTGGGGCTATGCCCGTTTGAAATATTTGAATGTTTCTTTAAGTGTAATTAAGAAAAAAACCGACCAAGCGTGAGTCGGACTCGTCCACCGAGCGTCGGGTTACAGTCACACCCTCGTACTCCTGCGCCACGACGGCCTCTATTTTACTGTTATGCATTAAATAAATCGTAATTTAAGTGTTTTGGGAATTGATTTGATTTTGCTTGCAAATACTGTCGTATTTAATAGAAAAATGTTTCGTTATTTCACATCTATCTAGGTAAATCGTAACTGCACGGACGCTACAAACGTAGTTTTTCCCACTCAGTTAAAATTAAAATCCATACTAATAAAAAAAATACTTCAGTCAGATTGCAATAACCTTCGCCTTGTAATGCAGAAAAATTTCCTTATCTTGTGTAAATATTTTTTTGCTATCTACAAATGTATTTAGCCAGCCATTTTAATGATACAAATGTAACGTATATTCATATGAAATATACCTAAGTTTGATATTAAGATATAAGAAATGTATATTGTTTTCTAGACCTCTCTTTTTTTCTTCCGTGCCTGTGATGCCGTCGTGGCGCAGCGGCACGGCGTTTGACTCCCACTCGCAGGAATTGTATTCATTTCCCCACAGTGAACAAGACAAAGTGCAACATTGATGTTCGTAACTTAACAGGCAATGTCTCCAAAATTACGTGTTTTCCTATAGTTTCCTATGATTCTGCTGTACGATACGAAGACGATAATTCTTAGTAAAAGTCTTTGGGTAGCGGGAATTTGTAAAAATCTCCCTACAGAGATGCTAACAACATAAATAAGTTGTAACAAGCGTATAAAAATTTCGACGTAGCTTGATGAGAACGTATGGCTTAGTGATTAAAGCGCCTGGTCGGTGTCCAGGAGGCGCGGGTTCGAGTCCCGCTACGTTAATATTTTTATACATTTTCTAAATAAGTATTTTTCTTTCCTAAGTGTGTAATAACACTTTAAAAATGTAAAAAAACACTTACATATTTGCTTTTTCATACCGATTTTTTATAATAGTTTGGAATTTTAGTCATAAAGTAATAATTGCAAAATAGTTTAATGGTTTAACAATCTTATCGCTACCAATTAACGGTTAAACGGTGGTTATTTGTGAACGATAACAGATTTTATTTCACCCATAAAGGTTTTTAAATGATGATGACGCTTGATAACGAATATTTTGTGGTTTAGATAGCTAAATACATACATATCTGTATCAATAGCTTGGCTTGACTTGTCACAATAATTTTTTTTTAACTTTACACTTCCCACTCCAATTCTAGAAGCAATGCGTGTTATAAAATTATGAAAATAAACTATACATACAATCAAATCATGCTATTAATATAGAATTATTGGATAGAACAGCTAAACGACATATCGACACATTTTATTATACATATGATTAGTTTTATTATATTTATATGCCTATAAAATATTAAAAGTAATAAATTAAGCAAACGATATTAAACGTACTTATTAAGAATAACGTATAGAAAATTGACATAGCGGGATTTGAACCCACGCCTTTTTGAAACCGTCGGCGTGCTCCGACCAGTAAGCCATACATTCTCATCGAGCTACGTCGAAATTCTTATACGCTTGTTACAACTTATTTATGTTGTTAGCATCTCTGTAGGGAGTTTTTTTAGAAATAAAAACATATTTAAGAGATTACTCTCTTCTTTCTAGTTTATTGTCAAAGTATTTACAGTAATAACTCATACAGTTAATTTTTATTTTATCACACCACAGAATATATTATTTATCCTCCTACTATACGCGTATGCGCCGGCGCCGACTGAGCCCACATGCGGTGATTTACGAGTGTTAGAGACCGGGAGCTAACAACTACGGTTGCTTTGTACCGAGGTATTTAAACTTGACTAATAACTATTTTGTAAATGACATACCCGAGGAGTTAGAAATGACTGTTTTAAATCGTCAAGGTTAAAAAAATGTAATTAATTTGTTTACTTCGAGTAGTTCTGTTATGATTAATAATATAAAGTATAATATTTTATCTATTTTATCTTAATTAAATTCATAAACGTCATAGTGGTGCAGGGAGGTTTTTAATGGAACTTGCAATAATTGTGGGTTTGATTCGAATTTGAAAAAAAAATCTTTTCTCCATCTTAATTGGACATATCTAATAGAGGGTCGTGGCGCAAGGGCACAACTGTAAACGCGACGGTTGTGCGAGCGATTTCCACTCGGGGGCATAAAATATTAAGTACTCTTTGCTCTGGTGACGGGGAAAAGCGCAGCGTTGAGTTCCGCTGAGTTGAGTTGAGCGGAAGTATCTTACTGGGAAAAGACTGTCTTAAAACTAGGTTCCCAGGTCCGTCTGCCTATCTTGCTATGGGCGACACAGCGTGAAGGTAAAAAACATCCTAACGAGGCGGAGTCTGGTCTGCAATGCCTCTAAAAAGTGGAGAATGGAGTGACTTTATCTCCAACATACTTTCTCAAGAAATGTTTGAGAGGCGTAAACATAAAGTTATATGGTCAATGACTTTAATAGGTCCAAGTAAAACTCAATTTACTTAAAAGATTGAGTCGCCTTGCAATACCGTAAACTATCGTAGTGTTATTTAACGCGGAATATAAATTGTTCACCGCTATAAATCCTATTAAAATATCGTTGCCGTTTACCAGTAAATATACGGAAATATACAGGTAAATAGGATGTAATATTTAGTAACTGACATGATTTCAATGTCATTTTATTACAAATCTAGAGAAGTTGAGTGTAAATTCATTATAATATTTAAATATATAGTTATTTATTAGGACATTGTGAATTGTGGAGCCGGTAGTGGCGCAGGGATACAAAAGTGTAAATGTAACGCTACGTTTGTGGGTTCAATCCCCATTCGAGGGAATGAGTTATTATTTCTTAATATTTTCATTTCTTTGTCTTGACACGCAGGGCAAATGCCCAGCGTTGAGAATTCGGTTTTTTTTTATTTTTAATTATTTATTAGGATGTATAAGTGGTGTTAGAAACAAGATATTTTAGACAAATATACAAGGAACATTATTTCATAACTTTGACATTATTTCACAAAATGCAACACAAGCATTTTTTTTAAATATCTTATCACTAGATTTTTCTATTCTCTATCTTGTGTAATTATTGTGTTACAGTTATACATTGTGTTCACTAAACTACATTTGCCGGCCTCATATATTAATTAACGCTAACCAAGATTTTCATCTAACATGCTGTTTGACCTTAGGTAATAGAGGTTAGATGGCTATCTTGAGATGTGGCCTATCTAGGCTGCAGCGTAGGCTATTTAAGTATTTACTATGCCGTGGTCTTGTTCTGTGTTATAATATACAAGGATCTTGATGGTTTTGTCATATGAATGAATGTTCACGATATTGACCTTTAGTCGTTTGTTTGATTTGAAATTGTTAGTTTTTTTTATTTGTCTACTAATTTTTATTGGCCGCTTCGTCCACGCTGTTAAGTGACTAAAAATCACTGGTCTACATTTTAGATTAACAATTAACGTGATATAATATAGTTTATAATATTCCAACACCAAGCGTTTTTTCAATTTGTACCTGTAGTTTCCGGGATTAGCGCGATCAACCAAACAAACTCTTCGGTTTTTCAATATTAAGTTATAGTATTCACGGTAAATGGTT
This sequence comes from Heliconius erato x Heliconius himera, assembly GCA_013421005.1. Classification (NCBI taxonomy): domain Eukaryota; kingdom Metazoa; phylum Arthropoda; class Insecta; order Lepidoptera; family Nymphalidae; genus Heliconius; species Heliconius erato x Heliconius himera. Next base: position 113,631 of record JAATLQ010038582.1, on the reverse strand, counting down.
AATAATAATGATTGTCTAAAACTTAAACTTCCATACAATTGCTATATAAGTTAATGTATCAGAAACGTACAAATTTTTTATTGTGAACGACGTTTTATATAGTATTAAATAATGTATTTTACAATGACTTATGAACACCTGTATAATAATAAAGAGAAAAATCTAACTTCAATTTTATTACTATGAGAGTCTAGTTTTACATGCGAATAGAACTATAATGTTTATTACAGCTGTGTCGATCTTATCAAGATCTTATAAATGTTGAATTGCTTCTGTGAGAAAATATGTGTGTGCAGAGGCGTTGATTATTTCTTCATACTTTAAGTGGTATTAGTCTTCTATATATAATATGAAGAGATAATATTTCAGTATTTTATGTTATGAAATACATATGTTCATTTTTATTATAAATAAATTACCATTGCTGCCTTTTTAAACAATTTCTGTAAGAAAAGGAGGTTATCATTTCGACTGTTCTTTTATATTTGCCACCTCAGAATTTTTGAGTGGGTGAATAGATTTTGATGATTCTTTTTTATTTCAAAGCTTGTGCTTCCCGTGTGGCTCCATTTTAATTTGATCCATTTCTGACTATGGTTTTTATAAGAGAATCACATAGGTCTTAAATTTGCTTTAATAGCGCGACAACTGAACGAATATCTCAATATCACACCAACAGATTTCAATGATTTTTTTTTATTGGAAGGGATACACTTCAAAGATAGTTTGGTGAAAGTTTAGTTAGTGTGTGATTATAAAGTCCGGTTGAAATTGTAGAACTTTTTTTTAGTTATAATTATTGTTACAAATATAATTTGTACTTATAGATTGTTGTTTGGATTGTCATGCCATTTTACTAAGCTTTTAATTTCTATCTAAATAAACAAAATATATTCCAGTATATTATTTTAGGAGGCCCTTGTAGCGCAGCAGTACATCGTCGGACTGTAATTGGGACGGTTGCAATGTGTGTTCGATTCCCATTTGTGTGAATGAAATATTTTCATTTCCTCGCTCTGGTATCAGACTAAGCACGGAGTTCTATACCGCTAATAACAATCAATGTCTCGAAAATTGGACCGAAAGTAGAGAAAAGAGCGTAAAGCTGCAAAAAACCATATATTTCAAATAAACCAAAATATGACTTTAAAATCATAAAATAATAAATAACGAGACGCACGCGAGACGCGTCCATTAGCGCGATTCGGGTCATAAGTCACTGTGGAACATGCTAGTGGCTTTTTCTTTGTCGAAAGTTGTGATCGTGAACTTGCCCGGCCGCTGGCTACTACATGCTGCTGGCTGACATGGCAATATGTAAGAGTGGTTTAACATGTGGGTAAATCTACAGATGTATCTACGTCTGTGTATATTTAGAGTAATGGAACAATAAATAATAATTAGGGGGAACCTGTAGTTCTCAGCTATTCTGTTTCTTACCTTTCCCCGAATTTTTCGAGACTTTGCGAGTAGAAGTTCTGAACACTACGCTGCGTTTATAATTCTCTCGAATGGGAATCGAATCCACAACCGTCGCATTTGTAGTCTGTGCCACTATGCTTAGAATAATAATATAATAATGAAAAATTATACAAATGTTGTATCATTTTACGAAAACATTTCTTGATTTAAAACTATATTTTTTCTATTTTATTATATAAAAACCATTTCATTCAAATTACGAAAAAAACCGTTTTTTTTAAATGATTTAATATATTCAAGCATCCGATCGATTTCGGCAATTAATTTTTATAGTTAACTTAATATTACCACATCTTCATTATCGTTGCGTCTAATGACTTCGTGTAAATATTATAACACAAAAACAGCTTTCGCCGGCCATCTATCTATCTATCTATCTATATATGTATTACTAGAGGTATGTACGAGTAGGTACGTACGTCTAAACACGAGATAGCTAAACGAAATCGGCTGTCAATTGGTGGGTGACGTCACCACTTTCGCCAACCGGAACCTCCATGCAGCTGAAAGGTGAATGTCAAGGCTCCTTGTGTTTTGTTGTGAAATTGGCCGATGAAATTGCAAGATTAGCTACCATGTTGTTTGTGTAATAGCTAAAGTAAACGTTAAGTTTCTGCGGCTACTGTTTGCTATTAAGTGCTGTACTCTCGAGTAAGATGTACCCGAGTACGTAAATTGCTTCTTTACTATGGTGTTCTACAATATATTTTCATATAAATATTGATTATAGTTTTATTCTAGTTTAAACTTTTTTTTTAGTCTCCCGATATATCCTGCACTTAGTAGGGTCAGCAGAGGGAACCTGGGAATCTTGTGTGTCACTTCGGTCCCAGTAAGACACTTCTGTTCCCCATTTTCTGCCAAAATCTGAAGGTATTGCGTGTTGAGTGGAGGAACTCAACTGAAATAAAATAATTTCATTCCCCGAGCGAGAATTGAACCTAAAATCTGTCCCGTTTACAGTCGCTTTCTTGTGCTCCTGCGCTACTACTTACATCTAGTTTCGATTTACCTACTAAGTTATTGATTTACAGATATCTTCTAAGTGCCACTTTAGCAGTGAATCGGGAATGGCCCATTAAGACCTCGTATTGGACGTGATTATTACAAAATAACAATATTAAATTTAATATTGTATTTCACATAATCTAAATGCGAATGGATGCATTAAAAACAAATAAATACACACTTTATGTCATCAGAGCGTTAATGGCTTGCATTAGTTGCGCGGGCGCATCGTCCGAGCTTGCCCACTTTCACTGGCATTGAAATAGTAAACTTGAGCATGGGTATGTATATATGCAACTTGGGAAATTATAAAATTATAATTATTTATCTAAGATCATTCTCGGTTATGTTAATAATATTTTACATTGTAATAAATAAAATATAGTTAATTTAAAATTAACAACTTTGAGAACCATTATGTTCGTAGGTAAAGTCTTAACTGATATGTATTACGAAGACGAACGTACGTCACGTATAAGATTATTGTTTCGATTTAACTTTACTTCATATCACTTCGTTCCTCGTTGTTGATAAAAAAAATATATAATTTATACTAACATTATAAAGCTTAAGAGGTTGTTTAGTTGGGCCCGCTTGACTCAGGAACTACTAAAAACAATGTGTTGGACAGTCCAATTATCCAGGAGGGCTATACCCAAATTTTATTATATCACTATAATGAAGTTTTTTAGATATTAATTAGTAACATATTGTACCTGCTGTCGGGAGTTACCTCGGATACTTAGTATATGACAAACGCAACTCTTAGCTTGGTATAATACAAAAAGTACTTCATAATTTTCACTACTCCAAACAATGTGCCGAGTGAATAATTATAAAAATAATAAATACATAGAAATGGATCGAGATTGTAATCTTTTGATATTACTCAGCGGGCTATTGTTCTTTCTTGTTTTACTTTTACATGCACTGCTGGCGCGTTGTTGCTGGCTCTTGCCTCTAACAAAAATATGTGAATTCCATATACATTAGAACCCATGTGTTTACACACGTGCACTTAGTACCGTCGCTTTATAAATATCATAGCTTTATATAAGCTTTGATTTGATTGTAATGTTAATATTTGCTTGTAGTGCATTAAAGACTTAGACAAGTATATTGAAAAGAATTTTTACGTTCAATATCTTTATATTTTGTCAAAATTTTATTAATTTTGTTTTAAATAACATTGTGTAAAAGATGGACGGTTTTCTTCTTGGATTCTTGTCTTCTTATCGTTGTACAAGAAATTGTATAAATGATTTGTTATCTATCTAATCAACATCACATTTAAATGCTGTTGTGGCGCAGCTGAGACGTATCATTATATGAAATGTATGTTATTGTTTAAAGATTTTTCCTTGTACTTATATAAAATATTATTGCGGCGTTGCGTTCTGCCACTTAACACGCCATGCCTCCAGACTTCGGCAGAAAGTGCGGAACGGAGTGTCTTAAACTTAGATTCCCCCTGCCTACTCTGCTGAGTGCGGGATACAGCGTGAAGCTGATTTATTTTATTTTTATTTAAATAAAATATGACGTTAAACTTAACGCTTTTTTATAAATGCTAAAGGCGAATCCGAAAAATGGAGAGTAAATTTAAAATGTCATAACATTCTTCTTTTCCAAATAAAATCTTTCTATTTTAGATCTTTAACGACACCTAAACGAACGTTACCATATCTAAAGTTACGCAAATCTCTCAAAGGAAGACCAATAAAAATGATATACGCTATATCATTTCTACAACAATTGCTATGGTTTAAATGGATTACACCTATATATAAAGTAGTTATTGCGAGTAGGCGATTATAGTTAAAATACGCTTACGCAACATGGAAAGTGTTCCACAGCGTTTCTCATAGTGTTCGTTCGTGTCGCATAAGCTTCACCACTTTTTCCCATACATTTGACACGGTTGTTTTAGTTGATGATTGTTGTTGGGTATTGCGTGACAAATATGTTTTTTTTTATTTGTTGTTGATTTTTTTTCTTTTCTTTTTTTTTTGTTGTTGTTTTGTGGTTTGGTTTTGATTTTTTTGTTTATTATATTGTTATGATGAAGCTACATTAGTTACCTATATGTATACATATATTATTACATTATTTGGTGAACCATCATGAATTTGACAATTACGGATACTTAGTATTCCAGGCGGTTGTGGCGCAGTAGCGCAGGGGCACTAAAGTGTGACTGTAAACGTCTGGGATGTGAGTTCGATTCCCACTCGGGATAATGAATTATTATTTATTAATATTTGCATTTCATGGTTCCGTTAAAAAGGCAAAACGCAGTGTTGCCAGTTCTGCCACTAAACAATGCCTCATCTGGCGAAAAGTGGGGAACAGAGGATCTTAACACTAGGTTCCTTCTGCTGACCCTGCCATAGGCGGTATACAGCCTGAATCCGAGTTCTCTATGTGGTTTCCAACTCCGCTCTAATTTTGTGTAAAGTTAAAGTTTTTGAATATTATTAAAATATTACAAATTTCTATTTGGGTTTCTTTACCCGTACTTTGAACTATTAAACATGAATTTATTTTCAACAAAGCATATAAATATACCTAAGTATCTACGTCAACATAAATTATTAAATAAAATACATTTTCCTGGATTTATAATTGCAAATATAAACAACGAAACAGTCGCTCTGGACGAAGTGCGCCTTGACACCCATTGCGAATTTGCATACCCTTCACCGTTGTCCGTCAAGCTTTTTTATCGATCACCACCTCCACTTAACAAGGGGCTACCACTCGTTTACTTATCTACTTAACAAGGAGCTACCACTCGTTTACTTACATTAATGTAACTTTCTGACGTGTTGTTTATTTTATTTTTTATAAAGCCTATCATATATTTTTTTGTATGGGTATTATTTTATTTTTTGCAAGGCATATTGTACAGGTAGGCCTATTATGATTTAAGTTAGTTGTACTAAGTAGGTATTTAAATAGCTTTTATGAATCACATCCATTTTTTTTACTCATAACAGGGTAATATCCTGTATAGTAATATATTTTCGAGAAATTGCATATTGAGTGATGAAGTTCCAACGCCGCGTATTAACCACCAGAGCACGCAAATTAATGTTATTTAGGTGTATATAATCAACGTATATATAATCAGCGGTAATCGAACCCAAGACCGTCGACCGTTTTTATATATGTGTCTACAGTGCTAAACACTTCTTCTTCTTATCATTTTAACTGTTTTACTAATTAAATCTTTTTTATAATAATTACTAAACGAAAAAAACTGTTATTATTTCTGTATAAAATAGTGCCTATAAATATTATAATAATAAGAAAATAAAATATATTAATTTATACGAAAAATACCATATATTTGCCAACTCTAAAGTACCATTAGCAGCACTAAAGGTATGATAATTCCATGTTAGCGTTCAAAAGATTAGAATGTGTGAAGTAGCCACCAAAGTAATTACACGTCATTTGTCATTGGTTTCTACCATACAAGTTTATGTATGCCGTTACTTCGTGCAGCAGTTTTATTGACCGGACTCTCTCTCTTTATGTCTTAACTGTGCTAAGTTTGTTTGAGATGGAGAAAATGAGCGGAAATTCTTGAGTTTTTATATTATGTTTAATGTGTTACTTATTTAATTAATGGAGTCGGTTGTGGTGCGTCTGATTGTAGACGTAAGTTTTGAGTTCGATCACCACTCGAGGGAATGATGATTTTTTTTTCAATTATTTTATTTTACTCGCTCCGCTAGACAAAGCACGGAGTGGGAAGCGTAGAGTGAAGTGTCTTAACACTAAGATCTCTTTGCCCCCAGCAAAAGAGTTGAAACGTGAAGCTGCTTTTTTAATTAAAGTTTAACAGAAATTTACATCTGATTTTGCATTTTTTTACTTCTACTTGCAATTGCAATTAAATTAAAAAGAAATGGATTGTTATTGTTTACACTTAACTGTGTGCCATTTATAATATGCTCTAATTATTGGTTCAAATTTTATAAAAAAAACAGTAAACGACTAAACTCACATCATTGTAATATAATAATTTCGTATACGTCTGTAAATCTTAAAAAAAACGCTTAAAAATACTTTTTTACAACTCTTCCATACTTACTTGATGTATTTAAATAGATTTTTATTAATATTTAATTTATGACCACAGACTAAATTACCCTTTTATAAACGTTGATTAGAATCAACATCGCACAATAATAAGACGCATTATGAACATTATATAATACGTATTTAATATACAAATGAGTCACTTATCGAGTAACTTTTGCATATGAGCTTGCTAGGTCTTTAATTACTAACATTTGCCTATATAACTTTAAAATGATTATAACGTTAACGCGCCTGTAGTTGCCGGTTTATTAAATTAGATAGTGATCTTTTAAAAACCGGTAGAATCTGTGTGTCGTTGAGTTTGTAATGTTGTAAGTGTTTTGTATTGCAACAGTGATTTTTATGCTTGCTTCAGTAAATAATGTATGGAAGTTATAGGAATTGTAACAAAGTTATTTTATTAAAAGTTTTTTTTTCTAACATAAAAGCATCTTTTTATATTAACATTTTTTACCTTATATTATTAATATTGAACATATTCTATTAAACCCGACGATATGTTACGCTCTAAATTATTGATATTAGTTTTAACATCTTCGTCGGCGCCCCAAGTAGTAGTTACATTGTAACTCATTTCATTCCTTCCTTTTTTCCTTAAAAGATACGGAAACCTGAAAACAACATCGGTTGAAAAAAACAAATACTAATAAATTAACAAGATTTATTACTATATAATTATTGTGTATTACAATCTATTATTGTTGTTATTACAACTAGATAGATATAGTTCAGTTAACTTAGCGATACCGTTTAGCGTGATTATGTAAAATATTGTATATACTACTGAAATACATAAATCTATTATTGATATGCATCAAAAAAGTTACTCCACTTGGTACGTTGCACTTTTGACGCAACAATGACGTAATTGCATTTTTTTAAATAACAAGTAAATACACACATATATTGATTCTCCTGTAATAACTAAAAAATTGAACTTATTATGAAAATTGTGTTATAGCGTGTTTCAATGTGAGGTGTCTAAGTTCAGTTCATTTTAGAATTTAAAATACTTCATTATTTTTAATATCTATATCAAATATAGAATTTTACAATATCATTTTTACTGAGAGGCCGGTCGTAGCGTAGGGGCACAAAGTGTGACTGTGAATTCGACTGGTTGTGGGTTTGATCCCCACACGAGGAAACGAAATGTTTATCCAAATTATAAATTTAAAATTCCATTTCTTCGCTAAGCGCGGCTATGAGTTCCGCCACTCAATACGCAATGCCTCTAGAATTAGGCGAAAAGTGAGGAACGGAGTGTCTTAATAGGTTCCTCCTGCCTACGCTGCTGTGTGCATAGTGTGAAGCTGACTTTTTAATATTTTTTTTATATTTTACTCTCTTCCTATATTACAAATTTCACAGTAATTTTATAAAACCATAAAGTTTGTATCCTTGTCGAAAAATTATGAAAATAATTTTATTCGTGTTTTGAATAGAATTTCTGTTAAACAATTTGAGTTTTTTTTTAATTTTAGCTTACCTAGTACATTGCCAAACGTAGGTACATAATCAGGTATACCGCATTCAAGAGCTAGAGCATAACGTTCTTAGAAATTAGCTTATAACGTTACATTTCCTATCACGAAAATAAATTTGGATACTTGGAATACAATCAATGGGATTCCGCGTAATTCCGATATGTATAGCGAGAACAAAACATATTCCGAAACGTGGTCGTTTATTAAACGGTTCGGTCCGATGGTATCGCTGTTACAATGAAAATTCTTTGAAGACTTAATTTGAGTTGGCTTGTGCCGTTATACGTTGTTTAGATCTGCTGAATGTTTTTTTGTATTGAAAAAGCAATTGATGATTATTCCTAACGATAATTTTTTGGGTAGGGGAAATTTGTAAAAATCTGCCTACAGACGTATTAACCGCAAATGTAATTGTAACAAACGTATCAAATTATTAACGTAGCTAGATAAGAACGTATGGCATAGTAATACATAGTCGATGCAATTCCAAGTTCGGAATCGGTTGCGTGCGTCTGTGAACATGACAGGTTGTGGGTTCGATTCCTACTCGAAGAAGTGTAATTATTTAATATTTTCATTTCTTTGCTCTGATGTCGAGGCAAAAACAAAGTAAAGCGCGGCATTGAGTTCCGCCACTCAACACGCAATGCCTTCAGAATTCGGCGAAAACTGGGTAACGGAAGATGGGCCGCTTACATTTCTTCCATTTGTCTTGACTGGGAAGCTATGCCAGGTTCCCTCTGCCTACCTTGGTATGAGCGATATGCATAGTGAAGATATACATTTATTCAGTATATTTTATGACATCTCATTATAATAAAAACAACATTTTATATTTTCATTTCTTGCAAGACGCCATATTACCTACTTGTTCCGTTTTCTGCAGGATGTTGGCAAAATTTATTTGTCTGGAAGCAATAATATTCGGTCTAGACTCTAGACGAAAATTACTATAAAAGCTTCATAAATTGTATTGTTCCCTTAGTTAAGTAACATTTGTTGGCAGTAGTTGAGCTTTGTATTGGATAATTGTAATTTTAAAATAAGAATTAATTTAATTATATTAATAAATTATGATAATTTCATAAATATTGTAAAAATAAACCTATTATTTAATTTTAAATTATAAAATACAAAGAAGTTTTAAGTATTTATATTTAAAACCGTCAAGAATCTTCTAAACAACATCATCCCGGCCTCAGTACCGAACTTGTCTGAAGTGGAAACGTATTGACTCAACAGCTTCGCGGAACGACGCGGGCGCAACATTTTTACAGGGGTGTGCATTTTGTTTAGCCGTAGTACGAACGTCAGTTTGACAAAAAGAATCTTATTTAGATTTAAAAAAAAAAAAAATATGCCATTGAATATTTTTGCTCATAGGTGCTGTACCTATCGTTTCTTTATCGTTTGAAGATTTTTTTAGGGAGCAGAACTAATATAAGTGAAATATATTGGAAGGATATATTTCCTAGGTGAAAATGTAGATATTTGTTCAAGAAATAAATATTTCATACCGAAGCTCACAACCCTAGAGTCGCTTTTAAGTCGACATGACACCGGCTCGCTAACTACCGCACTTTCGAGAACGTCTTGACAATGGGAACTAGACGTCTTTAGCAGACCTTTCACTAGCCTGCGTTTTTTATTTTAACATAACGTAGTGACTAGTGTTTTACTTAGTTTTTTTTCAGCTGCACACTGTATACCGCACGTAGCAGGATATACAGAAGGGAACCTAGGAAGTCAGTGTCAAAACACTCTGTACCCTTTAAGTCACTTCCGCTGCCCACTTTTCGCCGAATTCTAAGGCATTGCATGTTGAGAGGCGGGTTTCAACGCCGCCCTTCGCGTCGTTACCAGAGCGAAGAACTGAGTAGTGCTTTACTTAATATGCATATAATTTAATGCATTCCATTCGTGAATCATTCCTTATTTTATTTATGAGGGCGATGTCAATTTAGAAACAATAGTGAGTTAATATTTATTTTTATAATTCATTAGCCTTTTATATTTGTGTTGGGAACTAACTAGAGAGATTCTAGTGACGGGGTTCTACTTTCACCTGTTAGAGTCACCAGTTTGTCTAACTCAGGAATTAACACTTTTTAATAAAGGTATTCTTCGATTTTGACTCGATTTGAGAATTCAACTCACACCCATCGTAATCACTTTGGTAAATAACAAAGATGCTATGACAACGTCAAATTAAACTTTTAATAATAAAACAATGTAATGGATTCCAAGGTATTCTTTTTATGCACGTTTATTACAATGTCCATATACGGTAATTCCAGGAGTGCCTACCAAACTTTATAGGTAATAAAACCTCATAGGAGGCTCTTTTATTAACGTTTTACAGTTGCGTCATCATTATCTATTTGATAAGCTTACAGCGTAAAGCGACAAAACTTGTTCTCGCAATAAAAACTGAAATACAATCGTACGTAAAAGCTTTGAAATACCTACGTAGGTACCTTCTGTTATATACCTATAGCCTCCCAAGTTGGTGATCATAAAAGATATATAAGACGTGCATCCGAGGAAACGCTATATTGAATACACCTTTATTTAGAACGTACTATGAAAAATACTTATAGTGCAATGTAGAGTATTGTAGAGTCAATGTTCTGTGAACGGCGATGGAACCTTATGGCGACTATAACGGCATATTGTATGCGTATTAACTGCGAACGAGCAAATGCCTTTAACGAGGCTTTGGCTTTCTGGTTCACACGTTATGCATTTTTTTTTATTTGAGCATTTTCAATTGTGGTAGGTAGTAAAATTACATATATATATATAGCTATTTTTTTGTATATTATTTATTATCTTATAAATCTTATAGATGTTTAACAAAATATTGATAAGACCTTATATAAAAAAAGGCGAGAAAGGAAGACCTAAACATATCCCGCCGCAAATAAAAATGTGTACATTGGCATATTTAATACATTTCGCTTGCGAAGTGGCGTTTTATATTTATAGATCCCAATGACATGATCTATGTATAGTTGATACTGATACTGTCGTGCCATCGCAGCTTTAGAAGAAATATATTGTAGGCTCGCTCGTGCTGAAGAAATGCAAAATTTTACTACTCGATAGACGTTAATGGAAATTTTTATATAAAAAGTAAATGCTCTCATAAAACTTAATGTTTTTCCTAGAGAAGCCTGTAATATGTATATAGCTGGAATATTTTAATTGAATCGGACGTTTTAAGATAATCTAGATAGATTTGAAAGGCTATCGGACGTTACTCCGCGGCCTGGTTACTGCATGGGCCGGTGCCGGTGCAACAATGGCGCGGGCGGCGCCGGCGCGCCTGAGATACCCGTAACCAGCGATAACACCGTACGTGCTGGCCACTCGACATTCCTGTTGGAGCCTGTTCAAGTTTCAAATTACTTCGCTTATCTACTTTACCTAAAGAAGACAAGGGAGGGATGGTTCTGATGAATAGTAACATTGGATTAAAGAAACCAAAAATTAACAATAAGAGTCAAATTGTAGTATGATATAAGTTTGGAGATTTGATTTTGGGTCCTGTGCAGTGTAGAAGAAATAGCAAAAATATTTACTTGGATTTATAAATTGCCTTATTAATTTAAATGGTTAAATTTTAATTTCTTTTTTACATACTTTGTAAAAAGAAATCATTTTTATAATATTCTTTTATTAAAAAATCAAAATTATAAATTTATTTAAATTAGTTCTATGATCGCATATTTTGCAATAATGATGAAAATTAAGATATATACTAAATTCAATTCATTTTATTATGATTTTTTTTCGTGAACTGAATTTATAAGCAGCCTTTTTTCTATGGCATTTTATAGATATATAGATTAATTAAATATATATTGTAGTTTCACTTGAAAATTCTTTCACTTTTTAAAAAAATCACTTCAACGTCATTTATCATAAAAGAAAGTGATGGTTACTAAACAAAAATTGTCAAAAACAGGTCTGAAAAGATATTATCACAATCAATTGTTTACTTGTAAAAAGTACCAGTAGTAACTGTAAAACTTGCCATAAACATGTATTCTGATGGAAATCGATTTACATTTATAGAAGTGGCTTAAGTAATCACATATGTAGGTACCTACTCGCACACCACAAACGAATTGAACCTCGTTGCCTGTGAATTTGCTCGAGTGTTCACCTGAGTGTTCCGATGTTAAATTAATGAGGAGCCGTCATGAGTCGAACAGCTCCCCGGTGGCTCCCTGGTGGCGCGCCGGCGCCGGCTTCTAATAATAGCACGCATTCTACCAGCGCAGCGGCGTCAGTCCACCTGCCGCACTTTCCATTTTCATTTCCCTGTTACGTAATAGAGGCAGAATGGTCCTAGTGGTCAAGACACCGAGTTCCTCAATTTTCGAGAATCTTGTTGCGTTGAGTCTCGCCACACAGCATCTTCGAATTTCTCTACCAAAACCGGAAAAAGAAGAAGATTGGGAATCTAACCCACTACCATCACGTTTACACCCAAGACGCGGTCCTACTACGCCACGATAGCTTGTTACGTAATATATGTTAGGTAAACATTTATCACACCTGCCATTATTTTAGCCCGGGGGTCAAAGGTTGCCGGAAAGCTCTGCTGTCGTGTACAGCTTTGTATAACGTCCTGGCAATAAGCTACGCTACCAGGAATTATGTAAGGCTATTTTAATATTACGACATCTTTGTCTATTCATCGGTAAACACTAAATGTTAGCTTAGATAACTTAGTCCAACATAATATTATTGATATTTACTTAAAACATAATATTAGATTGTTTTTTCAATCAAATGTAAGTCTTTTCCGTTATATCGAAATTACGTCCTTAAATAACTCAGAGACATTTTCTTTTCTTGTAAGTTCAATGATTCTCTACAGCTATTAAAGAGTTCAAGCGCCGTAGAGTCCACCAGAGCAGAACGAAGGGCTACGCTAGACAGAGTGTGAGAACGTTTCCCACATAACGACCTTAGGTGTGGGGAGGGTGTGTGGCCTGGTGTGTTGCTCACCCGATGAGGTCGAACATAAATTATCCTTCTTTATACGAAAAGTTAGTCTCAAAAATGTTAAATGCCCTAATTATACTTCAAAGAATTCAGCTGAAAATATTTATAGCTTCGTTGACGGGAGAAGTGCATTCTTGCATTCAAAACAGAAATGTTAATAAGGCTATAGTTTCTGTGCAATGTAGAAGACAATTTTAACTGCTGTTCACTAGAATTTTGATGCGATCATAACTGGATATCGGTGTTCCTTTTATACGTATGCCGACATCATCTGTCTGTTTCGAACGCAAAGGAATTAAATGTTAATTAAAAATGTTGAATACACAAAGAATAATGCCTAAGAAGCGCCGGGAAGTACGTTTCCGTTCTGACAATTTATACGCGTACGCAGGAATAAAAAAAATGTTCTATAGAATTTTTATTGCTTACAATCATTTTTAAATGAAAACATAATATTTGCACCTCTTTTATTCGCTTGTAAGGATACTTAATCATATTAAGTAATGTTTGAGAATAATATGAATCAAGTATAAATATAGTGTATATAATCTATATTAAGTTTCAATTGATTTAAGATCCGAAGCAGAAGACCATCCAAACGAGCAAAAGTATCGTTTCTATTAGAACTTAAACAATAACAAATGATGTCATAAACTGACTATTATTTATCCAAATCTGTATTATATTTTTCATCCTTGTAACTAATCTGTTGTCATCAACAAACACAATATTTCCTCTTCGTGTGGTTTACACATCATCACATGATTAACCTGCGACCTTTTTTTTAAATGCCTTGCTATATGATTCACAAATATTTGATAGAACCATATAAAGATTTGCTGGTGGATTGTTTGGCAGTCGTTCAACGGCCAACCGCTGAGTGTCCTGGGCGTTTTCTGCTCGTTCGTCACTTAGCGATTCATGCAAATGATATGCAAAGACCGCCGTTAGGAGCGCGCCCCCGACCCGGGAATGCAAGGTGTGATTTTTTACCAAGATAGCGAGCTGGTATGGTCTGGTGGGTTTAATTCGAGTTAACGAACAAATGTATCGAGCTAAAACCAAAATTTTACTTAAAACACATGAAATTGAAGGCCTTAACTAATTATGCACTAAGAAATATAAAATGTTATTGAGTTTATGTAATTAAAATATACTAAACGTTAGACTTTCGGGTCAAGATCACAACGAGTTTAGATAAAGTTCATTATAAACATTAAGTCATTCGTTACGGTTATTGTGGATATAGCTATTGCAGCGTAATTAAGATGCTGGTTGCCAAGTTTAAATATATCCGTTCTATATCGATACTTGTTTTTGATAAATCGATTTAGGTAGAAATTAACAAATACTCTATTTATAAAACAATGATTTATAATTATTTTTATGACTATTATGATTGTTTTCATTTCATTAAGTTATTTGTTATGTTTCGACGTTACACTTATATTTCATTTGTTACTTTCGAACAGTATATTTATAAATACTAAGATATACTAACATAATCTCCCAAGACACAAAAGAAAGATCCATACCAGGATATATTTATGACCAGATAATACTCTATAACAGCGACTTGTTTGGTGTTCCCATCGTTAGTTTAAACAACGCGGCTGTGAGTTTATTGCAATCTTACATTATCCCCATAGTTCGAACCTTATCTAGATAAGAACATAATCTTCAAATTATTATCATAACGTTGAAATTATACACGCTGTAACTATTATCGCATTTAGCCTTCGTTTGTAAGTGTTGATGCAACATTGTAGTACATACACATTGAGAAAAAAGTGACGATGTCTTGTATTCTTGAGTTACTTCTGATTGTAGTTTGATTAAATTTACCTTGAAAGGATCTATTTAAGTATGGAACTAAATGTACCAAAATTGTATTAAATAAGACTCATTTGAAATATTATAAAAGTAAAGTTATAATTTAAAAGCAACGAAAGTCAACTACTTTTTTCAATTATTATTTTTGGAAATAAAATAATATATTAAATTATACTGATGTAACAATTTAATTTTATAATTGCACTAGCTAAACGCAACGTAATCCGCATATTGAATCGAAGGAGCATAGTGTAACGGTACTCGCCTGAGGTGTGAGATGAATTCTATTAGCCGGGTGTAAACGATACCATTGCAAGGGGTCGTTCACCATTTAACAGTGCGCAACGCCGAAATATTAGCTTACGTTTGGTTTTTTTTCTTTTTGGTGATTTTATTGTACCGTTATGTGTTTATCGTGTGTGTATGTATCTTGATAAATAATTTTCCAGAGTGATTCGTCGTTTAATTCTTCAATCTCAGAAAGCCTGAAGCTAATAATTATTTTCTATTATTTTAACTCTACGCTACTCTACTCTACGGGTACTGGAAACCTAGTGCTAAGAAAAAGTGCCGTTCCCCACTTTCGGCCAAACACTATAGCAACTGCGTGTTGAGTAGCATCTGTGTAGCCTTATTACGAGAGCGAGGAAATAACAAATGATAAATATTAAATTTCCTCGATTGGGAATTGAACCCGCAACCTGTCGCTTCCAATCGATGTCGAATCTATTATTTTAAATGTTATTTTCTTAAATAAACATGCAATCTAATGATATTTAGTTTTGATGGCCTTTGTCTGCTATGAGTGCTCAAGACGGTATTGTGATGATTAACCAAGGATGTTACGTTGAGCGGTGCAATAATTTACTTCTTAATATTCTGTTCGCGTGTCGCCCGTCCGTCATTTCGCTGGGCTCTTCCTAGAAAGCGAAGTGGCCCACTCGGTGATAGGAAACCTCCAAGCACCGGATATAGCGTCGACGTCATATTAACTGTTGATTTTCACTTTTATTAACATAGACAACGAAATTGAAAATTTAATTGAGTTATATTTTGCGCTTTCTCTAGCACTATTATGATTTATGGTAAAGGAGATAGTGATCGAGGGGACGCAGCTATTATCTTATCAGACGTCTGTGCTTTCAAATTACACACACTATTGCACAAAATGCCCACTTTTATTGTAAACTTGTGGAGCGTTGGCGCCTCGTGCATTAGACTAGGGTTTTGAAAATCCCAATGTGCAAAGGGGTAGTAATGAATGACGCCATTGTTTGTGAGTCGCGTATGTCTGGGGAGCCTCCTTGAGGGTTGTCTGATTAGCTTAGTTACATTGTTTAGTTAATGTACCAACTACTTTTCAAGTGCTTTTGCGGTCTCTATGTGTTGCTTAAATATAGTACTGATGTAACCAATCTTTATATCTTATTATACTTGAAAGCGGGAATTTTAATGTCTCATTCTCTCATCATAATAAAGGATATATTTTAACTGTTTATTATGAAGTATTTCATTATGTATTCCTTTGATTTTAAACGGTTGTGTCGTGATCGGTTATTCCCAATCTATGCAAGGTCCTCGTCGTGTACACGCTCCACCTACTCCGATATTAGGTGCTGTCGATGTATTGTAGTATACTATTGTTTTCTTATATAGGCCATTAAGTTATGCTACATTGGCGTGTTGGTCCATCGCCGATCGCTATCATTTTTGGTTTATAGCATTTCGGGCTCATTATTTTTGTCATTGGTGTCACGAAGTACTACTCAATATCTTTTGTCACGTTTCTTGACGTAAATTCAATTTCAATGTTTTGGTGTGTTTTATGATTATTATTTTTGTTTCTCTGTTCCTCAGTTTCAAATTTTTAAGTGTTGTGTGTAATTTTAATTTTCTTTGTTTTAAAATTACTTATAAAACAGGTGTTAACTAAATTATTTTATAATGAAGTGTAGAACAATTGGAATTCATGTTATTACTGTAGTGTATATCTTTCATTTTAATGCTAATAATATTGATACATTTGGATTTAAAAAATAATTATTATTCATTTTATATTTAGTTAGAAACCTTGAACCTATCAAACGACCGACGTTGCACAATATGACAGACTGAAAAATTCAAATCACCTCAATGGTATGGAGTGCGGCTACCGATTAGTGCCGGTAATTCAATTATAGAAACACATGTAAATGTCATAGCGCAATGGAACTATCGAGATAGCCGACAGTTTCGAGTGCTCTTGCGCAAATATTGCGCCCCATTATAGAACGAGAATCGTGTACGTTCGTTATTTGTTCTATTAAGCAATTGTTGCATTTACTCGCACGCTTTTCTTATTTCTATGTATTTACATTAGGTTACGTAACAACTATGTATGGTTTCATACAGATATTATCTTAATTGTATCCACTTAACGCATCTTCTGTATGAACGGTGTGTCTTGAAATCAATTGTTACATGGATTTTTGCGTTAGAATACAATTAAAAAACCTCATTTGGGTCATATTTCAGAGTGATAGTAATGATATGTGTTATTTATAGCATTTTTTTCTTTTCAGGTAAAGAGCAAAAATTTTTGAAAAACTCCAATGACGCGGTATGTCTATGCTTTGATAAGACACGATAGCTCGTTAAGTATGCTGGAAGGCGCTAGAGCGGCATCAATATGCGCCCGCGCAACTCACGGACGTTTTGACGAGTGAATCACAATCGTTTACTTCGTATCTCATAGCGTGACGTCACGATTTAGATGTCGCACGCGTGTTACAAGAAGTTAATCTACTTACGTTAACCTATTGTCAGTAAACGACACGTGGAGTGTACAACACTCCACGTGTCGTATAAATCTTATTTTAGTGCAATTTTTTTAAAGATTAAATTGAGTTTGGATAGAGATAACGTAGTAAAAGCACCTTTTCATACATATAGTATCCCTACATTATTTTGCACCACCTGATCCTAAAACACTCCAAATATTGGAGATATTTATTTCGAACGATGATATAGGGAGTAGACAGACTTTATGACTAACGCCCATAAAATTATTGTACGCGTCTACTTGCTTGATATTGCCGTAGGAATCTTTAAAATACGCGTCCGATAATTGAACTGAATCATCTGGTGTCAGTGCCAATACATCTTAATGAACAACAGTGTCGAATGAAAACAAGAGTACGGTAATACATGTCCACTATAACATATTTTATTGCTTTTGTCGAAGATACTGACTTATTGATAACAAACTTTACCAGGTCTAAATGTATCAGTGAATGTTGTTTTTCTTATCGTGTAAAGCAGACTTTAATAAATAGCGAAGCGACGAGAATAAGAGACCGTAATGTGAAGCGATATCCATCATGGCGTTGCATTCAATCGTCGACGTTGACTTGAAAGGGTCACAGACAGCAGGCTACGGGCAATCGGTCAAACAACCGAACCATTTAGTTCCTGCCATCTTTTACGACAATCGCTGGCCATTGTGCACAAACGTAGTCCTTTACATTGTAGAACAATAGAGATGCCGATTGCGACACCGCAGACTGACTTAGTTTTATTACAACAGTCCGAGAGTGCTGAGAGGCTATTTATCATGGAATGCAAAATGCATTTAGTTTTAACCGAGTTACTCAAAAACGTACGGAAAGCAGGCTTTAAATTGGAATATCGTTTCCATTGCATGCGACAGTTACAACGGGGACGACGATTACGCCGCAACAGAGTAATTTATTAACTGTCAACAAAGACTGGTGATTTGCCGGGATAGCGCCGCCTTCACCGTTCCAATGTGAAACGTAATGTTTCTCTGTTCAAGTTACACATCCGCGGCTGCTGGTGGAAACGGACACTGTAACGCGATAGTCATCCAACTCTCTCCTGCATGGAAATGCAGAGCGGAACGCTTCCTAGTGTATTCTGACTCCATTAGGTCTAAAGTTTAGTTTCTATTGTGTATGATGTGATTTGGTTGCATAGCGGTTCAGGGGGCAGTTGCCGTTACGCCGCCTTCCCACAATAGAAGCGACTAGCGAGAGTCGAATGTGTTGAGTTTCTGCAGATTGGTATCGCGCCTTCGGACTTACAAAACGTCCGTATGCAACTTCCGAGGTGTTCGCATAATACCTGTTGCATATTGATGCAGGTTTCCATTTTTTCGGGCTACTGTTTCTAGTTATAATAATTAAATTTTAAAAATTAAAACGGCCTCCAAACTTTTACTATTTAGGTGCGATTCCTTATATAGATACGCAAACAAGCATCTTGCAACGAAACACGTACTGGCCGTGGGTGACCATCAACTCGATTGTATCTCTTGTTTTTAGAAACATAGGCGGATGTCAAGTGCCTTGGTATCGCAATATTTTGCCTACGAAATAAGTTAAGTACTTGTACTACCGGTTTTAGATGTAAGTAAATATACAATGCTGAATCGTATTATTATGCAGAATTACTTTATATTCCACGTTTTTAAACATGGATATTACTCACGACGGACTCATAGCATTATTGTGACTGCTGGATAGTTTTATCATAGAAATGGTAGCTGGAATGAGGCAGATGAATGTACATGCAATATTCATCTGGTCTGTTGCAAGATTCCGTGATATTTCAAGTCGGGTGCGCCTCGAGCGCCTTTGCATTGCATTAAAAGCACCGACCACCCCGACAGCATCAGTTATGTTTAAAATTGCACTGGTATTTATCGAGAACTTTTCCTACAAACCTATAAACTATCTGCTTATGATTTACATAAGTGATCAGGCTACGTGATGTACCATTTACTTAACTAGCCTTCGGCTGAAGCATTGAGTTGCTGCACAGGTACTGTATCCATTAAAATAAATATAGAGGTGTGGAGACATAGGCAATTGAAAACTTAATATTCATATTGATAGCGTTATTTTAAATATCAACATGGTTGCATTAGATTATAGATGTTGAGAAAATCTCTATGAAAATTGTAAAAATTACATTAATTAGTTACTGTTAGTGTTGTTGTAGATAGCTCATCGCATCGGATAGTTGAGTACCGTTTCATTTTTCACCAAAACTAAGACTCTTCGTCATCAATCATCTTTGTCATCTCACTTAAAATAGTAAAATTTTAGTAATTGTTGTATAAATCACGATTAAAATCTTAATCTTGATTTATGTGGATGGATTAATACGAGCTTGCCATCAAATACAATGTGTCAGCGACGCTTCAGTCACCAATTTGGTATTTTAGTTAGTAATTCGAATAGTACTGGCGTTTTAAACTTATTTATAGATTTAAACTAATTTAATATTTGCGTCATTTAGGAGTATATATAATAAATGCATTTATTATTGATAGGTTTAATACTTCACGTGATATACCTACCCAATTCCACGTTAAGGTGAAATGTTATCGTGTTCTGGTGGTGCGCCGGCGCACGCGACCCAATTCAACTAAGTGCCTGCCTTGATGAATGAATCTCCATTTAGGAGATAGACAGCCTGATAAGGCGACACATGAGCTATGTAGAAGTAACTCCCAACATTCGTTTCAATTTATTATATTAGGCTAGACCAGCATTAAGTGGTTGTTCCACATAGAGATTTATGGGATGGATTAGTTAGTGTTTCGTTTATCGTTTGCTTGTGGCTGTGTAATTAAACTTTCTTCCACTTTGAAATATATCACATGCCCACCTTTTTATTACCACTAACTAGACACAATATTTTTCATTTCAGTCATTATGTTTTTACATAATATGTTTTTGATTCAATGATTTATCGTTAGTTCATTTATATTTAATTTTAATTAACATTTTTAGCATAACGTCTACTAGTTCAACATTTGAATTCCACGGACAATTCTTTTTTAGCGCATCACAGCAATAGATCAGCTTCTAATTGCCTTAATAAGCCGCATCCTGGCGCCGGCGCGCGCACCGTTCACATCGGCCTAACGCTTTTTACTTGCCTTAACTCAGTATGCGTGCTGTAATTCTAACAAGATAGCCATTTAGATAGCTAATATCTATTTGTGGATCGTTTAATGTTTGTTAGTCTATCGCTATTTGATTGGAATTCATAATATATTTAATGAAGAAAAAAAATGATGTCCCCACACTATAAATAAGAAAAATATCTTGTTTATTAATTTATGTTGAAAATTGGTTATCATTTTAAAAATGAATAGTTTTTTTTTATTAAATCAAAAATAACGCAAAAAAACTTTTTATATTTCGTTTGCACGTCTCTGTAGTTTTATTATTATTTAGGACTCATATGTGGGTTAGTAACAATTTTTCTATTTACACAAACGGCTTTAAATTTATGATGCTTTGTCATGCAGCTGTGCGGATTAACAATCCAAACCGCACGAGCGTTTGCACATCTGCCTAGCGAAAATTTGAGTTCTATTAGTATAAAGACCTTATAGTACTGCAACCACTACATCAATGCGTCCAATGGCTTATAGCACTCTAGTCTTATTTATGACGTCAATATTTTCCTCGACATTAACTTAACCTTTAAAATAAATATTATAACAATACCCAATTACAATTCTGCCTTTGGCCATCGAAACAGCACTCGGATA
This sequence comes from Heliconius erato x Heliconius himera, assembly GCA_013421005.1. Classification (NCBI taxonomy): domain Eukaryota; kingdom Metazoa; phylum Arthropoda; class Insecta; order Lepidoptera; family Nymphalidae; genus Heliconius; species Heliconius erato x Heliconius himera. The sequence goes on along the minus strand of JAATLQ010038582.1, from coordinate 92,121 downwards.
GGCTATGCAGTAATTTATGCTGACAGGATAATATTAGAACGGTTTAGATAAAGCTGTAAAATGTCAAGCGCGAACGCACCAACATGTCCTCGCTGCAGTGAAGGTGCGCAGGCGCACAATAGAATATTTCGTTCACCATTAGAATACAATTACAAGGCCATGATCCAATTTGCTATTGGAATTGGTGGATAACGAATTGATTAGTTACGTTGCTCGCAAAGATTATTATGCAGATTATGTTATGTTATTATTAGATAGAAGTATTGCGTTGTGTAAGACTGATACTGTACGAAAGTTATATTTTCCATTAAAATATATGACGATACAAAACAGGTACACATTGTAAAATCTATATAAGTAGTTATTATAAGTTTGAAAACGTGCGATGGTTATGATTAAATGTCACAGGAATCATAAAAGTTAAGTCAGCTTCACGCTGTGAGAACCAGAGGTGTTCAGAGGGAACCTAGTGTTAACCGTTACCCACTTTCTGCCGAATTCTGGAGGCATTGCTAGTTGAGTGGCAGAACTGCCCATGCCTCGACACCAGAGCGAAGAAATGTAAATATAAATTTAAACAAATATTTAATTTCCCCGAGTTTAATAATAAAATTTCGAGATTAATCATAAAATCATTATTATTACGTATTTATATACTTTAAATTGTCCTTTAAATATTCAATCTAGCTGCACACCTAAATATGATGACAATATTAATAATATCGACATAATGTGTCCACCGCTGATTGAGATAAAATTACTTCACAGCAATCCTCTCGGTGCGTTGCATAATTATGAGTGAAAAAAACCTCTCTTAAGAAGAAATCAAACGAGTTCGCGCGAAACGATTTTTATTTTTTATAGTGAAAGTAATTAAAATGATATTGTAACATCTCGTTAGATAACAGCAGCTCCATAATGAAGAATATAAAAATCTTTATTACTTCTTAGGTTGTTTTATGAAGAAAAACACGATGTTTATAATACAACATCTAATGCGTAATATAAATTTGTTTTAAGAAATAAAATGTTTGTCCTTTATGTGTAGGTATTTTAAATACGCAGTTAAGCGCCGGTATTTGTGATTGTCTTAGTTAGCATGTGAATTAATATTTTGCCTAAAAAACTTTTTGATACAGATACTAATAAAAATATCAGTTTTAATTAACTAAACTACTAAAGTAGGTTTTACATTTTAAAAAGTCAACTTATTTTTTTTCATATTTATTTTGTCTCTTCGCAAGACTTGCAGGACTTTGATTCAGTATACCTAAATGGCACATGACTTATCCCCGTCTAAAATTTTGATTTAGATAATAAATAATTAAATTAATTTTGTAACTATAATGAATGTCAAGTACTACAAGCACTAAGCAATTGTCATCTGCATCATTAGATTAACGAACCAACATTGTTCGTTTGGATAATTTCATATTGTTTATTTAGTAGTTAGTAGTCACCGACTCTAAGGATCGAGTGACGTTTGAATGAATTGATTTCTTAGCGGTGCTCGTCATGTAATTAAGCGTGTCAATGTCAATCGATGGACGTGCGTGTGCGCAGCCATGCGTAGTCTTGTTCTTCTAGATTCGTCTGAATTATTATATTGAATTTAATTGTTCAAATTATTATATTTAATATTTTATTAAACATGATATGTAATTTTATTTTTATAATAATGTTTTGAGGTTGTCATTTTGCAGTTGGATTGTGTGACTTAATGATACTATGGTCTTGGATTCCATCTCTGACACAGGGAAATATTTTCGTTCTGCTTGTTTCGTTGGTTTATTATCTCTGTCTTTATCGGCAAAGAAAATGTACACAAAGAAACATGTTATTTGTTCTTTCTCAACTCGATTAGGTCGTAGATTTACGTCAAAATATAAGTCAACAATTTATTTTATTATGTTCCATTGTATGCTTGATTCACCGGCCCTCTATGATTAGTAAGGTGTCGTAGCAAACTACAAATGAATGTGGCCACTAATTGGGGAGGTCAATGTCATGGTACCAATTGTCTTACATTGCTTTTATTTTATTTGAAATTATATACATACATTTTATATTGTGATTGTTTCAGTAAATTATTGATTTATATTATTTTTTTTTCTTTAAATTATATATTCTTTGAAATAGCGTTAATGCGCATCAAGGGCCTTAATTCTTCGATTGATCGTAAGTTCAAGTATTGCTCTGAGTTCTTCACCGGTCGCCTTGTAACGAATATACACTCACACAGCAAGTTTATGGAATGCTAAGTAGTTTCGTCACATTTTCTTAGTTTGAATAAAAGATTAAAATGTAATAAGTACATTTGGATTTAGAAGGAAATAGTTAATATATAGGTACATATCGTGTCATATAGAAATTATATATTCTTACAAACTTAACTAAATAATTAAACAAAAGTGAAAGACATGAATGAACACAGAATTGTCACACTACAAATGGATTTATAATTAGTTCAATATCAACAAGTCACACCTCTTGCCGCAACAACAAAACGTGCGGTCAACATCATTTGAAACCGAATGAGTTTTGACACATTTATATTCGTATAAAATGTATAAATATCTGTATAAATAAATATATAACTCTTCCGAGGCCAGTCGTGGCCCAGGGGCTTAAAGTGTGACTGTAAAATCGATCGGTTGTGGGTTTGATCCCCACTCAAGGAGATGAAATATTTACATTTATATTTTCATTTCTTCGCTCTGGTGTCGAGGCAAAGCGCGGCGTTGAGTTGCGCCACTCAACACGTTATGACTCCAGAACTCAGCGGAAAGTGGGGAACGGAGTGTCTTAACACTAGGTTCCCTCTGCCTATCCTGCTATGTGCGGGATACAATGTGAAGCTGATTTATTTATTTGATCTCTTCTGTTACTGAGTGACTGGCAGATTGCGCAATGTAGAAAGATGAATACTTTTTTTTAGTAATTTTCTTTCATGAATCCTATGTGTGGAATAACACTTTAAAAACGTTAAAAATAGAAAGGTGAACTTTGTCACATAGTTAGACTTTGGGGAGTTTAGGGAAAGCACGAAGAGAGAAAAATATTCCGACGGGATCGGAAAAAGTAAAATTTTACCTTTTAGGTCACAAACATGCGTGGAAAGTTGAAATGGTAGTTCACATATAATTGAATGAAAAAAATAAGTATTTCATATCCTCGAGTGGCAAATCAGACCCACTACGCCAGGACTGGTTTTCTTAAAGCTAAATTAAAACAAAAAATATATATTTTTTAGATTGTTTCTAATAATTCACTAGATAGTGCTTTGTACTGTCGTTAATATGGCGTGTTTACTGTAAAAGTCGAATAAAACCGCCTGGCACGGCACTATTCGTTCCACTAACATCGATTAACCTATGTTTTTAAATATTTACTTTAGTGTGATTTATTTTATATGATAGTTTATCTCGTGTATGCGTATCAATTAGCATTGGTTGTTTAGTAGACAATTTTCTTTTTTTTCGAAGAGGTATAATGATTTCATTTTTTGCAAATAAATTAATTTAAAAAAAAATATCTTATGGATTACCACAAGTAATTGTGTTACGGCAGCATTAAAAATTTAAATAATGAAAAAAAAAATTTAAGAATGTTCTTATTTTAAATATAATCTGCAGACTTAATGTCACTTAAGCCGTAATTGATGTTTCCGCGTGCTGTTGTTAATAATGTCTTATTTCAAAGTCATCAATCTCACTTTCTTTACACGCCATACAATTCTCATTCAAGAAGTAAATCTTATTCAATAATTGTCACGAGCAATAAGCTCGCTTTTGAAGAAACGTTGCGATTGTGTTTATCTATTCGTGACTTCGGATTTAGGTAAGCTAGTTCCCGGTCTCTGTGGCTGTTTTATGGATCATGTCATATTTCTATGAAGAAATCTATAAGCCTGTAATACATTTATATGTTATTTAAGAATAGTATGTGATTTAGCTAGAAACAATGGCATAATGGCTCTGAAATGTATTTGTTGTACATATTTATATAGATTTTTATTGGTTTAATAAAATTTCTAACAGTAGTTTCCGATGACGAAACAGAACAGACGAGGAGACAAAAGGGTATTTATCTAAATCGAGAAATGCGAGGGACAGTGTGCCTGCATAGAAAGTAAAAAGCTTTAAAATTATGTTTATTCACGTATTTGATTAATTATTTCGTGACTAAAATGAGCCGTGCAACACTCATACGAATATAGCTTGAAAGGCTTGTATTCTAAATATAAATTTGTCAATTACATGTTTGAAAGTAATCGAGGCGCGACCGTTTGTCTGGCATCAGTTAAAACATTTGAATTTTTATTACATCCAACGGTTTCGGCGATTAGATCCGCAGCCGGTCTGTGACTCACCGGGCGCGTCGCTGCTTGCCAAACTGGACTTCGAATTGGCAACTCTAAGCGATTTTACTGCATATCTCCTTAGTTTTATGTTGAAAATACTTTAGCTATTGTATTGTGACATCCTAATTCATTATGTATTCGTGACAAATATTAGAGACACAAAAAACTTAATTTATAAATGCGGCCGTTGAAAGCTACATACTTTATAATGGTAAGAATTCTACAGGTTTGGTTCTAGATATTTGCTTAGATTTAAATTTCTTCATGTTACTGTTATTTGTTTTTAAAATTGTATTTACTCAATACATAATTTCGAGGCCGGTCGTGGCGCAGCGGCACGAGGTGTGACTGCAAAACCGACTGGTTGTGGGTTCGATCCCCACTCGAGGAGATGAAATATTTACTTAAATTTATATTTCCATTTCTTCGCTCTGGTGTCGAGGTTAAGCGCGGCGTTGAGTTCTGCCACTCAACACGTAATGCCTCCAGAATTCGGCAGAAAGTGGGGAACGGAGTGTCTTAACAAGAGGGAACCTAGCCCTCTGCCTACCCTGCTGTATGCGGGATATAGCGTGAAGCTAATTTAATTTAATTTAATTTTTTATAATTTTAATATAATATAGAATATCTAAATAAATGTGCTGGAATCGCCGAGAGGAAACCACGCCAAGAGTATCGTTCCACATTTGGCATAAGCTCAATCACCTATACTTTTTCCAACAGCGCCTCTGTGTCTGGCAATACAAAGTAAATAGTTTGAAAACTATTTATGAGGAAATACTTTGTAAAAGTATTACAATTGTTGTTAATGAAATGTTGATATATACAATTGTTTGGAATGCTAGCAAAGTTTTCATCATTTATTATCTTGTATTGTGTTTAGTAAACGTATTTTCTAGCCCACTTTTTTTATATTTTTTTTATATACGTATGTACTACGGTTTTTTATATGTGAAGTATAAGTGTTATGACCTAGACAAAAAGGAAGCTGCCTGCCATAGACGTTGCGGGCGCCAGTTAGCACTCCAGGCGTTAATTACGAACCTCTCCACTGACTCAGACTGGCATCGTTTTCAATTCATTTGCATGTCTCACACAACAAAGACACAATTCGCAGTATCTAGACTTGATAGTGTCATGAGAGGCGAATTTTATTGTACGTAATAAAATAATCACCAGTCTATACAAGTAATGGGCGAAGATGGATCCAGCAAAAAAACTAATAAAGAGTATACATCTCACAAACTAAAATTAGGTTTATAGAGCATATTTAATTATTTTGCTTTACTCAGTAAGTGGTTTAAGAGCCAGGTATTTAAATGCAGGAAACCAAAGTAGGTTGTGCGAGACCGTGATTGATGGTCCTCTGTTATGTTGGTGCAAAAAATGTGGGCTACAACCAGGACCATTGCAATGAATACTGAGAAATATACGAGCACATAAAAGCACATTGTCGCATATTTGCAGCTATCTTTCCCACGATACAGTATCTCTAAAATTAACAATGGATATATGCAAATAACAACTTTGTCACCTAACTGTAAAGTGGATAATTCCGTGATCGACTTAAGTGATTTATGAAGTGTTTTGGCGAGTATACATTCAGATGCGATCACTAAGAGACTATTGTTTGAGTTTTAACAATGATTGTTTAAGTTGCGGAATGCTGTTGCTTTTTTCTAACACCGCGGACCGTTGACCTTCTTGTAATTAGGCTGTGCCAATCTCCAGCAATCTCCAGATAAAGGACTATGCAAACATGACGGCAGCAACAGATCTTAGGACTAAAATGGTAGGAGTATTAAGACATTTTAAATTTTTCAGATAAGCAACGGAATCCAATGTCTTTGTTTCACTTCAAATGGAAATCCTATTTATAACTTCATATCTTTATATCGATCTGTCCTCGATATCAACAATCACGATAAGTCAGCTAGGAACGTGCCAGACAAACCCAGTTCATAGATCGGTTTCCATGATTCGCAAATAGCGCATTTAGCTTGCGTAAGGCAGCTGGCGCAACTGCATTGTCTCGACGCATCTAGAGCGACGATCCGTGGCTCCTAACGCCTACTCGTTGCGCAAAAACACATTTTATTAACGATTTTATAAGACTGGAAAGGTTCTTATAAAATAAATTTGGATATTCTGATAGTATTCGGAGGAATGAATTATTATTTATTAATATCTTCATTTCTTCGCTCTGGTACAATGTCAAAAGCGCGGCGTTGAGTTCCGCCATTCATTACGCAATGCCTCGAAAATTAAACAAAAAATGTGAAACAGAGCGTCTTAACAATATGAGGGATACATCGTGAAGTTGATTATTAGACAGACATTAAAAAATTGTAGCAAGAAACAATTGCTTTAAGTGTAAAACCAAACAATTATCGAGAGTTGTGAAAGAAGACAAACAGTCCAAGCGAAGAACTTGCAGTGATGTCTTATTAAACATGTGCACAGCCAATTAACTTGCGTACTTCATTACCTCCGTCCCAGTTTCACAACGTTTGCTCTCCAGCTTATCACCGCGATAACAATTGTGCAAACCGAAGCGGCACAGTTCGCCGATAGTGGGCGTTTTTACGGTGCCTTCTTATGGTTTTTCTCAGTGGGCGGGATGAGGCAACCTCGCGTGGAACACACACCGGTCAACTTATGAATGTTTTGCTTAAATTTTGACATTTTTATTATTGTATATTTATTTTTTTGTTTATTTTGTCTCAGATTTTGGCAAAATTTGTTTATTATATCATAATGTTTATTTGTATGGTTTAGTAGGTAAGTTACTTATTATTTAGTAAACTTATTATTACCTAATAATCATTAAAGTTCAGAATCAATAATGTTTGTTAGCAGAATGTATTTATATTTATTTCTAACACCTTTACTTTCCGAGAAAAGAAATATGGCTAAACAAAAAGGAAAGGAAGTCGATTAACGCTCTATGGTGTATGTTTACATGCTATCCGGTAGGGTGATTGACAACTACCACGTTCTAATAAACTATTGGATCAAATTTCGACTCGAGACTAAAATAATGTAACTGTATTTTATAATTGCTGTGTAATGGTTTTTTTTTGTTCTGAAACAGTTAGGTTAGGTTATCTCGTGTCGGATGTCTAAAATGTTTGGGAACTTGACATTTTTTAACGGGTCCTGCGTCTCCTGTGGTGCAATTGATGTTGACTTACAACATATTGCGGAATGATGCTGAGGTTTAATTTTAATCTTATTAGAAATTGAACGCCATTGAGGCGCAATTGGATAGTGTAAACGCGATGCTTGCGAGTTCGGTGTCCATTTGGTGGTTTGGATGCCACTGACTGTACCCGCAGTCAGGATTACCCTACGCACTTAGAATATCTCATACATTATTAATCATTTCCATATGACCACGCGGGCGCAGCAGCGAGTAATACTTTGTCTTTATACATTGTATTAATAAAATGTGTGAAGAGTCTACAACGAAGTTAGCTGATTCGTAAAAATATTAAAATATAAAAAAGTATACAAATACCACATAAAGTACAAGTCATAATATTAACAAGTACGTACTCGCCTTGGTAAGCAATGTAAATATAGTCAGTCCGTCGGCTACTGTATTTATTATTCGTGAATTATCCTTCTGATTCTGTTGACCCTTTATAGCTGTGAGGCCACACTAAATGTCGGAATGTGTCGACAAACGTAAACATTTTTAATAACTATTGAATTTCGACGCCTCGCCCGTCCAGTCACACCACGCCACTTCCAGGAAGTCACACCTTTAAAGGCCCTTTTAAACTCCACTGCCGATTTATTTTGGTTAATGGCTGAGTGATATTTTGTACATTCAATTTGACTTCTGTTAATTTTATAAATATTTTTATTGGGTAATCCATTCATAACCGTATTCATATCGTAATTATACGAGATTCATGTCGTTAGGCCATCGTGACTCAGGAGCACAGGTATAAGCGTCCGAGTGTTGTGGATTCGATTTCCGCTGGGAATAAATAAATAAATAAATAAATATATAGAGTCCTCCTATAAGAGACTCATCTATAACAAAATAAACCAAAATATTCCGTTTAAGTAGTTTTATTTAAAATGTGTGGTAATCGTCCAAACGTCTAAACCAAAAGTCTTAATTATAAATATATATAAAAACAGAGCTATTTACATGTGTAAAGTATCTAACGCTTATTAAATACAGGACTATTTATTATTCATAATCTTTAATACTCTCCCTAATGTGATGCAGCCTCATAATCTTTCCAAGACATAATTGACAATAGCTCTACCATTGTAAGCACTGCATAAAATTTAATTAAATGCTTACTATGAACGAGTCATCAAACAAAGACAAATGGCCCCGCTCACTGATTCTAATCTATAAAATTAATGTCGTATTATTGTATTAAACATTTCAATAGGATAATCAAATTGTTTTCTAAAGAAATGAAGAGTTGAAAATATTAATACTTGAAATCGTAGAATGGTAGTAAGTATGAGTCACTAGTCACTCTTTATCTCAAAGCTTCACAACTTTCTATTTGAAGAAAAGAAAAGAAGAAAAACTGTAAAATTTAAAAAAACAACCTTTACGTGAACAAAGCTAAAACTGAGACTCACACCCCCTAATATACCTGAAGTAGAGTAGACAGACAAATCAGTGTCGAAATACTCTCTTCTCTATTTTCTGTCCGATTTTAAGACATGTCGTTTTTCTGTGGCGGTACTTAATGGCCGACAACCATCGCGATTCGACTCCAACAGCTAGATGATATTATTAGTGTGGCATTTCCGTCTTACTAATTACTATTATAATCTTAGAAACTAAAATAATAAATATATAATTATATACTTTTGTATTACAATGCTATACCTATAACTTACTACTTGACCTTACGTTCACTGGCCGTTAAACGTGACGCGAAACCGGTGTTATTGGAGCGGGTGGTTAGTATCGTGATATTTTTGAGTAGGTGGATGGAGCAATCAGTGTCGTATGAAATTATTGATATAATCTTTCTGTTTTTGTATGGTATGGTTTCTTCCTACTAAACATGGTAATCAACATAAGTACTATTACTAATGACAATATAAGAATCTGCAGCCGTCGTGGTGCAGGGGCACAAGGATGTGACTGTATCTCGACGGTTGTAGGTTCGATTCGATTCGAAACTAATGTATAAGAATTTTCTTTATCAGGAATCAAGGAAACAGTAGCAACCAAGGGAAACAAAAATATTCAACACACACTTAACATAATTTGCTAATAAGGTATTATTAAAAGTTAAATTTAAATGTTGTACACATTACACTGTCTAATATGTCTATTATTATATTAACGCCCACGCAACTCTACTCCGCCTCATCTGAGTAACACATACAATCCATATAATCGACCAGTAACAGCTATCTGTCTGTCACTGCCACTGTCACTGTCACGTCGAGTTACCTTCAACTTGTACCAGAAGTGTCCTGTTATGTCAGCTCCAACTATTGTTCATTTTTTGCTGGTAATTTATGTTACGTTACCTAACTGTGATATACGACTTGTACTTATGTAAGAAATTAATAAGAATGTATTTATTTGAAAAATTGTTTTTCAAAGGTGTTATTTTATTATAAGCTTCAATAGTCAATTAAGAATACGAATATTATTGAAAATCCACTTGTTAAACAAGTTACATTGGTAAATTTTATTGAGTTTGTATTTTCATTTGATCTGTAATTGTATCTTTAGTGATATTAGTTTAGTTAAACTTATCTTAACCCAGTTAAATAAATAATCCAAAATCCAATTCGAAATTCAAGCGGCCCAGTGTCCATAAAAATTGAGAAAAATCAACCTTGTATTCTAAAAAGTGTTTCATCCGTAAGTTTAGTCTTAACTCTGCCCAATAAGCTAGATAATCCGTATTCAGAATCAACCAACTTACACTCTAAGCCTTGCCCAATAAATCTTAAGGAAGTGAACAAGAAGCTAGTTTTTGTTAGAAAAACTAGTTTTTTTAATTGACAGGCAAACTAGGCAAATGCGGCTATAAATTTCAGATGTAGAGACTCGATACGGCGACATGTTCAACTTACACGCTATCACGGCTCGATTCAGCTCACCCTGTTAGTCTCCATCCGTATCTAATACTAATAAGTGGGCAATTCACCAGTATGTCGTACAAATCGCCAGCCGTGTCGGTTCCGTGTCGTGACCGGGTCACACGACGTCCGACATATCTATGGGCCTTTTTTTTCTCAACTAGGGACACACGGAGTCTAGGAAAACACTAATTGAGTGTTTGCGGCGTTTTTGATCTCGGCTATGTATTTCTCGACGGAGAGCTTCCATTTTGAATTACCTACTGTACCTGTTTAGGTTAAGGTCCAGAGTACACAGCAGCTTGTTCTTCTTCTAGGAAGCACTTGTCGCCGTCGTTAACACTTTTTTATACTGCCGGTTCAACTATTAAGGTAATGCGTTAAACATGGCTGTGACTTAGATTTTGTTATTTTCATGTTTTCACTGTGAATGTACAATAATAAAAAAAACAGAAAAAACTAATATACAAAATGTATTTTAAAAAAGGAATATTTAAAAACAGCTTTTCATTTTTAGTAAAATCTAGTGCACACGGTTGTTAGGAGCGCTATGAGAATGAAAGCTTCAGCCGTAATTTAAAATGATGCAAAGCACTAAACACAATAGCCATCCTAACCTAAAAAGTGTTTAATTTTAAATCTTCATGAGTCTATTGTACATTGCTAGGTAAGAAAATAATTTAGTTATCAAGCATTACTCATAGGCAGCCGACTCCCTCTTCCATCAGAACTGACATTGCTGGCGTGGTTGCGAAATTAAACGCCGATTTGTTTAATAAGACAAAGATTTTTTACAGTCAGATGTATTGTTATATTTTACAACAATGTCAATTCTTTTCACGTTTCTATAAAAAGTTTTATACAACAATTATTTTATATTGTATATTATTTCATATAGCAAAATATGTTTTTTTTATTAAAATGATAATATCAATTGTAATAAAATATTTTATAGCACGAACAAGTAAAAGTCAAGGTCCGCTTCTGATAAACTAGTTGATCTGTGTACTTCGTTCTCTTGCCACTTGCTAACTAATAATCTATTATGTAAACATTTGATCGATGGCTTGCTACTGCCTAACATCGAATCAAGTGTCCTTCAAGCGATATAAAAATGTTGTTAAAAAATATTTGTCCTGTCCACCTTATAGCTACAGCGGTAACTGGTTCGAGGTTAAGAATGATTTTAAAATGACATTACTACTTATGTAAATTATAGGTTTCACACAAATTACTATTATTATCGGAGAATCAGTAATTGCCACTTATGTATTTCGTTACCTTATTAATTTTATTTAATTGATAAATTTAAACACTTTCAGATATTTTAAAGCACTTACTACAAGAAATTAAATTATTTTAATATTAAGAAAATGGTGGATAAACTTGAAAAAAGAAACTGTTCATGACAAGTTAAACAACTTAATATATAAACATTCTACCCATATAATGCAATGTAATGATTTAATATAGAACAGTGTTCGCAATTAAAACTACGTTGGTATCTAAAGCAGATAGTTTTTATAGCGTACGCCTACAGTAATGTTTTTCCTAAGCTATCGACGATCTGCGCCCGAGCATGTCTTGCACGCGCGCTAATAAGCGGTTGGACGTCCTTGCCGTTAAGGCCCTACGTATCACATTTTAATGGGAAGTTATAAATAAACTTTATTTTATATTTTATAAAGTTTATTTTAGATACATTCAATACGATTTTGTTATTCTTGTGATTTGGTTATCTTGGGTAAAACGAAATTGAGATTAAAGTTATATTTTTTTATATCAATAATATACAAATTCTCTACAATATACTGCACAATTAAGGGCCTTAAAATGGTATACCAGTCATTGCAAGTAATGGTTATCTTCAAGTCCACGTTTCTTGTTACACGATACACCTCTAGCTTACACGACTAGCTCTAAATTTCCCACAATGTTCCCATATATGTAGGTATTCTCAGATTTCCGCAATTGGCGAATCGAATTAGTTCAGTTCGACCGTTTCCTATTTGAAGCGATTTCACTCATAAAGTCAATTGCGCCCGAGCATTGTTTCGAAACGAAAGTAATGCTTATTCCCTTTTTTAGCGTGCGAAACCTTATGGTTTGCGGTTCCGGCAACACTTGATTGCGATCTTAACTTTAACCACCGCTGACGATATTTTTTATTAAGAAACTGCTCTACTTACAGCCATAACATTATTGCGTTCCATTTATTATTTGGCTTAAAACTACAGTTTTGGGTTTGTGATGTAATTGTACAGACAATTCATAAATTTTGTTTTATTGCTCATTGGTTTGAGTTAATTATATATTAACCCGTATTATAATGTCAATTAATCTATCACCTATTAAAATATACTGTGACAGCGTAATTATAAAATTATATTTAAATTTTGTTGTGGACAGACTGGTTTGCTCGTATTTCTTACCGTTCAGTGAAGGGTATAGGTAAGTAGGCCTTTTGAAGTGCCATATTTATTCGTCAAGGGCGGTGGCTAAGTTATCGCGCTTATGTTCGCTTAAATACTAAATTGCTACCTAGATTTTTTGACACCGGTTAAATTCCAAAAAACATATTTAACGCGAAATTATTTTTATCATTATCACAACATTTGTGTATTCATCATTTATAGATAAATATAAATTGAAATTAATTGTAAAGATAAATTAAGATTACTTGGCCATCTTCGTCTTGTTCCTCCATTATCATATCTGCGATCTGGCGACGTGACTGTATGGGAACATCGCAACGGCGGTTTGTATGGAATCTTTTTAAATTGCGCGTAGATGCGGCACAGTTCAAAGGAGTTTGCAGGGAAAGTAGCTGCCGGATGTAGGGTATTCTACTACAAGAACATAAATCTCCGGTTGTAACCAGTAGGCCCTCAGGCGTCATACTTTGTATACTTCCTAGAGACTGCTGTAGATGAGTATCACATCTTAGTAATAGTTAGTTTTTATTTATAATTTGTTTAGTGTTAAATTATGTATTTGTTACCATAAATTAAGATAACATATTTGTGTAAGCCTTTAGATATTTCTGGAAACTAGGAACTGGTTACTTTTTTATATATCATGTAATTCACATAGGTTGTTGTCCTGTACAATTATCTTGGCTATAAGGAAAGGTCTCTGACATTTTCCCGGACCACTCTGAGTTACCATAATAGATCTATTAATTTGCCATAAATCAAATGGGCAGATTACGGCATGGAGTTATGTAGACGCACGACGGCTGCAATTTTAATATCTTTTAATAAAGCCTTAGTTTACGTATCTATGTATATACCTTCTAGAACTCTACAATTCTATTATCTTTTGCCTAATCTATCTACCTATGCCTTAAATAAAATTTGACTATTTTTAAGATTTACGTTTTTACTATTATTACGATTTCTTGTACACACGAAAAACCTTTTAAGTTTTAATATCACTTATTTTAAGAACACTAACTAGCAATCCTTCTTTATAATGTTATTATTAGTATAGTTATAATCCTATCCTATAATCCTTTCGTAAACCCTGTTTTATCATTTGTTACTTAAGCTCTCAATAAATGATTAAAACATATAGAAGCCGTCCATTCCCCTTTATCTAATTGAAAACGTATAAACAAATATAAATCTTGAAAGTTTATAGCGGTCGTCGACGCACCGTGAAAATCCACTTATTGTCATTAAAAGGTTCATTGTTAAACGTAATAGATACGGCCGAATCGTGCTGCAACCATTGTGTTGCTTATGATAAAGATTGAATAGGGCGCGCGTGCGCAGCGGCCAGCCTTCCGGTATACTTGACCCGATTCGCGCTCATTACATGCCCGACTATTGTACTGTTGAATAAATTACTGGAATTAAGATTTTAAGTTTAATAGCTTTTAGCTAATGTTTTTATTTTTTATGTGAAATGTGGGTGTAGCTTTTGAAATATTAGTTAATGGTGCAGTCGTTTTAACTTTGTATTGGAGTATATAGGCTTTAACTTAAATATTGTTTTTATAATCTCAGTTCTGTTACCCAAGCACTGTCTATTGTCTATGACATTTGTCCTTTCTTTTCAGTTCCTGAAATAAATCACAGTCACAACTACGCTACTCGTCTTTTTTTATTTCATAACTGATGAAACATAGAGTTTCCCTAGTTATAGTAATATATTTTCGGTAATAGAAGTTATATAAAATTGAATTTGTAAACATAAAATTAGAACAACATAGTCCTCTATACCTAAACCACTAAGAAGTACTTAAAATAAAAAGGCGGGAATGAAGATTTTTCCCTTCACGATCTTATTTGTGAGGTAATTATCGTTGGATACTTAATCATTGAAAGCATCGTCAATTTTTATGAAGCATCATTATCTATACTATACTAATAATATATTGTACATGTTCATCCTATTGTTTTTTTTTTCTATTATTATTATTAAAAACGGAAAGTCTTAAAATTTTAACTGCAATGAAACTACAGTCACGTTTGATATTCAAAAAATCCTTAATTCCAACAAGTAAGTAACAAGAGTTGATTCTCACGGGAAAATAGAAGGTCTGGCCTCTCATCGATCTCGCACGGATTTGGCATTGAAATAGCATGGATCATTTATCAAAATTGTTTTGTATAAATATCGTACCGTATTTGATACATAGTAAGTACTTAGTTTATGGAAATAATGGGTTCTTTGTTACTTATTCATAATTTTAAATAAATATTTTTAATAAAGTGTATATAAAGAACCTAAACTAATATTTCTATAGATAATACCAACTCTGTTCTTTATTATCAGACATAGAAATGAACATTCACGAAGACCGTTTGTTGCTGTGTCTGATAAATCGATACAGTCGGTTTGTCATTCAGTAATGCTTACGCCACTCGACATTTACTGTGTGTGTGTTTGAAATACAAAATAGCGAAATACAATCACGCGCCCGCCTAAATTTGCACGAGAAATCTCACGTTTCGCCGGCGAATATCGCAGAATTGAAACATTGATATATCGACTGAATCCGATATCGTACGCTGGTACAAAGTGCTCGTGGATAAGAAAGCATACTTAATAGGTAGTCGTTCATTTTAGAATTGCAATTGAAAAGTAAGGTCTTAACAATTTCAATCTGAAGTTAAATTTATTCTATTCTCTACTTTCCACTCAAATTATTTCTTATATTGTTGTTTGTATGCATAAAAGAAAATTTATTTAGACCGTAATATATAACGTGTAGCTGTACTCCTTTTACAATTTCAAAGAAACCAACGAAATAATGCATCCCTCAGTAAATCTCGACACGTCCAAGCCGGTTTTTCGACGACCAATAAGCATTTCAATTCAGTGATGGATTTATAGCTGCTTGTTCAATGTAACAATGTAAAGATTCTAACTGCACGTAATGCTGCACAGCAATCTGTAGGTTATTTTGAAAGGTACTTTTCAAAATGGACATTATAACTAAATAAAAAAAACAGAAGTAGGCACAGGTAGTGGTAAGACACTTTGCTAACCACTTCCCATCCAATTTTCTAGACATTGCTTGTTGTGTCTTTCGGAAATTGCCCGAAAGCAGATTGAACCTACAATCATCATGTTTACAATGAGACACTGTTACACTGCGCTGGCATGAACATTATAACTATATAATTGACCCTAACCGCACAAAGCAGGTCCGGGAGACAAATCAGGAAACCTCTAGACGTTGTTTATGGTATTTATTGAGGACAGTTGTCTTTAACGGCTCTATCAGACAGCATACTGAATTCACTGACCTTGGTGTGATGTAAAATTCTAAGAAATTGCCTTATTTATTTATTATTTCTTTGGTATCCTTATTGGTTGACACAGTTTATTTTCAAACAAATTTAACTAATAGCAACGTTTTTATTGTTTCAGGTATGATCACAATGATTTATGTTTTCCATGAAGAATTCGCCGTATTGTTTGTCTTAGGTACGAGAACTAATATAATTAAAATTCAACAAGCACCTATTCTATTGACTTTTTTTGCTTACTAGCAATTATATAATGCTACAGTTATGGCATTCTAGACTGTAATTGATGTCATTATGTACAATTGTAATATGATTTCCATAAGAGAGCAATGGTAATCATTTTCTAAGAATGCTATTGAAAATATCATATATGTATCGATCAATTAACATGTTAATGTCTCATATATTGCGTACTCTCCTACTACCTTTACCAGGTATGTATATACTATAGAACCATTAACTACGGAGGCAAAGGCTGCATTTATAGCAGAGTATAAATTAACAATAATATTTTTAATGTCTCAATATGAAACAGCAACATCAGTAATCACCACCCAATGAAATAAACACACCGCAACACTACAATCGCAACCGATCATTTAGACGCGAATATAACAATAAATAGCCAGAGCAACAACTCCGAGAGGCATCCCGTGGCATTCATCGATTTTGACATTTATTTTCCTACTAAAGATCATCATCTGTAATCCTTGCCGCGATTGTAGATCTTGTTGGTCTAACAATACATGATAAAGCGGCGTGCTCGATCCGTTTTGACAGATACACATTATCTCCTAGAGGAATATATAGACGTTATTAGTTCAACATCGAGTGGCTATTATCATTTTAACCCCCGGCGCCGTTTGGCCGTAGCCAGTTCCTACAATTACAGAGTTGCGATCGGAGCTGGATTATTGCTTTCCGTCGATAAAGTATTCGGAATATCTGATCCTGTACTCGTCGTCGCGTCCAGGTTCGATTGAACGATATTTTTTATTGTCAAACAATTAAATGTAAATTGATCTTGAAATTATTGTGTGAAAAATAAAAGATATTGTTGTTTTTCTTCAAGATATCAGTTTTTGATAGGTACGTTGTTATAAGTTGTTTTAATATTGCTTAATGCAAAAATATTTAATAAATAATTATTGATGAGACTAAGTTGGAATGCGGAAACAATCAAAATATCAAATAAAGGTCGATCAATAAATATCGGTTATGGTTTTTAATTTAGTGATATATGATGAATGTCATATCTGTCGTGTTCGATCGTGCGCCCGCGCATCTTGTCTCGGAACGGTATCGTTGCGTGCGCGGTTATGCAACCCGGGCGACGTCCTTGCGGGCGGGGGCGGGGGCGCCGGCGCGGGGGACGAAGGCCGAGCCAGGGCGCCGACCCTGTTCGGTAACCACCCCGCTTTTTGTTACCAGCCTCGGAACCAGTCTGAGCGGGTCCTCTTGTTGATCGCTAGTATCGCATGTTTTTTCCTAGCTACTAGATAAATCCACCGAGGGTAATACTCGTATGCCAGACGCGGTGTAAAGTAACATCGTCGTGCGCTAGGAATGTAGATGCCGTGACTTTCTTGAGTTTACATTTTAAGTATGCAAATGTATGCTAATTAGAATCTTTATTAGATGTACAAGTCGGGTGGAATCGACACCGGGTCGAAATAGATAATCGGGAGGTGTGCAACGTTGTTTAATACCTCTTACATTTTAGTATTATATATCACTATAGCATATATATGTATAGTTGGTCTGAACTTCTCAGCGCTCTTTATGCCTCAATCCCTTCACCTTTGAAATATACAATGCGATAAGGACAGTTCGTGACTCGAGCTATGGCGAAATCACAATACCTACAGGTGAGCGAATAATGAGCGTTTCTTTCAAATAAACAATTGAATATGATTGAGTGCAGATTTTCATTTGTAATAAATTCTAGTGGGTGTATTTATTGTTTGGGTTAATTGTTAATTTTTATACAGCATGATGCTGTATCCCATCCACTCCTATCCTCAAGTAGCAGAGTAGCCCAGTGTTATGATACTTCTGTTCCGTTCTGTTTGCCTGTTACAAGAACGAGGAAAAAAATAATTTACTCAAGTGAGTATCGAACCCACAACCTATCGCTTTTGCAATCACACGCTTGCGTCCCTGCGCTTCAACTGACCTCAATTCTTACACTTTATGATTATAATGTAGAGTGTAGTCCAATTATTTACAATACACTTACAGTGTTACAACAATAGTAACACGGCCCCATTGAATCCACACCGATACCGGAATGCAATGTTAATGTTAGAAAGCTACAAACTGCCCAGAATCATATAATTCCTGCGGCGGGCTTCGGGCGGCGCCTCAATAAATAACGCAGATAGAACTATCGCGCCAGCGTTGTTTGACTCGCATCTACGCCACATTGTTCTGCCGTTCGAATATCGGCGCGGGTTAGAAATACGAGTCTACGATCGTATACATCTAACATTACAAACTAAGAAATCGAATATATAAATATAAAATGTCTGGTCTCTGGTTGTAAAGGCGTTTACTCTTTTGGTAAACGTTTAAATTACCTATACATTGTTTTTGCTGTTGGTGCAATGGTGTACCATTGTAACTGCTTACCAAGCAGGTTGTAGGTTCTTATTTAAGCTACATAAGTTTTATAGTATATACTTCAATATTTTCTGTAGTCTCCGTATTCATAACGACTTTGATTATTAGAATTTTATATTTGTATAATTTTAAAATTTATTTCAATAGTTTCGCATAATTTTTTATCGGTTACAAAGCGCGACTGATCACAAACTATACCTTTTTACCATCTTCATACAGATCAAGTTATTTTTTCTCAGTTCTTGGTTTTACTATCACTGAATTACGTTACTGAGCTTTCAGTAAAATGTTTAGCAAAATTGATTCAGATGTATAATATTTTTAATGTATGTTATGCTTATCTATAAAATATCAATAAAAATATATAGATACAAAATGTTATTTATCACTGCGTTGAATATCGCCATGAAACATGCAAACGGTACTCAACTGTAAAAAAAATCTTATCTATTAAATAAATCAGATTCACGCTGTATCCCGCACATAGCAGGATAGGCGAGGGAACCTAGTGTTAAGACACTCCGTTCCCCACTTTCTGCCTAATTCTGGAGGCGTGTTAACAGAACTCAACGCCGCGTTTTGCCTCGACATCAGAGCAAAGAAATTGAAATATAAATTGAAATAAATATTTCATCGCCTCGAGTGGGGATCGAACCCACAACTAGTCGGTTTTACAGTCACTTTGTGCCCCTGCGCGACGACTGGCCTCTATATCTTTTAATTAATATTTAATACTCACAAAATAATAAAAGTAACTGTGTCTCTTCATATTCTTTCAAAATACAAATTATTATCTTCTTCTGTTAAAATTAGGTAATGTGTGTCAGATTTACTAGGTAAATCAATTTACTATAATTTAAAAAACCTTAGCGAAACGTGTCATAGGCTTTCTGACATTGGCCTGATTCCTTTTCTACTAACTTCTGTTTATTTACATTGTTTTCCTCATTACATCACTATTTATAATAAAGAATGATTCGATCGGTTTCAGTAAAATTATTTAACAATAGGTCCGTACCTATCTTTACATTGCATGCATTAATTACTTCGTAGAACTTTCTTATCACAAGTATCAAATGTACGTCACTATGTAAAACATTTATATCTGTTATAAGATATGGATTAAACATATTATTACAATTTTTTCTCTTTTTTTCTACGATTGCATAATGTGTAGAAAAAAGCTAGGTGCTATTGAATATATTTTAATTATAAAATGTGTGCAATATTTTAGTCAAAATTATCGCGTAATGGCAACGGAGTGTCTTAACACATGTTTTCCAGGTTAAGCGCAAAGCTAAAAAATCTTTTGCAGTATAAGTAAATAAATTCTAAGCCCAAGTATCAAATCAACGCCGAGCTTTGTCTTTTTACAACGGAGAGGAAATTAAAATAATATACTCCCCCCAACCGGAATCGAAATCGCAACTATCGTGGTCAGACGCTGTGCCGCTGAGCCACGACCAGCGTAACAATGTCATAGCACTACATGTGTATGTACATTCGCCACAATACATTTTAACAGTAAAAATATCACTCCAACAACGGTCAATGGAATCCAAGTAAAGTGAAAACTTCGACATGTGCAAGCTGACGTGAGGGCCGGTGTCCTTCGCGCGGCGGGAACGGCTGGCCTTCGTCCCGAGTTCCCGACTCACAGCTAAATATAGCCCGCCCTTGGATACGACGCCAAACTGGATTTATAGTCGGTTAGCCGGTGCCGGTGGTTTAGAAACGTCCGAACATATCTAATGTTACCAATTTAGAAGTTTTTTGTGAAAATAAGATAAATTGGTTGGTGAATTGGGTTTTTTTTAAATATGTTATTTTAATAGATATACATTTGCGGGTGGGTGGTGGAATATAATTTAAAAGATGTGTCTTCTTTGGAACAGACTTAATAAAAGATTTTTTATTTTAAATCTTTTTGAATTAAGTTATCAACACTTTTAATCCAGTAAATAATAAAATAAAAGGTGTATTAAAAACTAAACTGGTGTATGTATGATATATATACACCATCATTGAAAGTTTATTAGCTTAAATAATAACGAAGTAGTAATAATAAAGTAGTAGTAATAGTTTTTAAGTTCTAACCCAATTAATAGTTTTATATGGGTCGATAGCAATTGCCCTTCAACAATAACAGAAAGTCACTAAGACTATTTACTTCAACAACAATAATAGAGAGTCACTAAGACTGTTCAGCTTTTAAGTTTTTTTGTGAGATAACAGTAAATATATTCATAATAATACAAAACGTTTCTTGTGAAAAATCTATAATATTCATTTTATTTCTACATTAGACTATGAAATTTATAAACACATACGAATTTTAATGAAAGCTATCTCCCGAGCAATTAAATTATTCCTCTACAATAATGAATACTCATGTCTTGCATATTTTAAAAATAAACAAAAATATGTATTATAATTGCATTTCGTTAGACGTGCATGCATGTATGGCGTTAATGGACCACGTGTGACGGTATCGTCCAACGCTGGTCGCAGTGCAAAATAGTTCTTCTTGTAGGCTGATTAAGGTATATTTTTCCTTGTTGTAGAAAATTTAAGTTACTTTATATTGTATAAAATTCCATCCATCGGTGGTACTAATGCGTTGCCATATATAAATATATGGCAACTATAAATATGACGTATCGTGTCTAATGCGATCTGTGGGATGGCGCCGTGTTCGTAGTTTAGGTAGACATACGGTCACAGGTCGTTTCTTTTCTTAAAGTTTTTGAGATTTAGTTGCAATCTGCCAACGATATTAACTTATTTTCTTTGTTTTTAAATCAACTTGTTTCTATAATAAATTTTGACTAATAAATAAAAAATAATAAGCAATGATTCTGTTATATTTTACATTGTAGTAATAGCAGAGAAATCGTAATTTTTTCGTACTTTGTTCAATATTTGATATTATAATGGCGCCCGATGCGGGACTGTATTATATTAAGGCGAACGTGGGAATTTTTAAAATAAATTAAAGTACTTATTACATATTTCTATAAATCTTAATAATGTACATTAAGATTACCAGCTTTTATTTTTCTGCAACATGCATGTAATACAAATCTCAGTCTTACATTACCTTTTATTTTTCGTAATTACATTTCGCATTTAATTCATATAAAAGTTTATTTATAAAATTTCCGTGGAAGTTACAAATTAGTTGTACTAGTGAAAATGTTCAGAAAACTCAGAGAGCGAGCTGCTTGTAGGGCGTCCTCTAGACGAGTGAGTAAATCCACTTCAACAAGTGTAGTAACAACATACTGAAAAAGAAATGAATTTACGTTTTTTAACTTGTAAAAAAAAAATATTTTCTTTTCATTTAATTGCTCATTTTTATTTTAACATACCTTGGAAATTAGTATATTATACGGTAACTAGTTACTTAGTCTAAGCGGACCTTATTGATTTTTTTCAAATAATGTAAACAAAAAACTTTAGAGAAACTAGTCTAAGGACACGCCGTTCTATGCTTTCCGCCTGAATTCAAGACATATGTAATGGGTGGCGGTACCCATCGCAGCACTTTGCTTTACAGAGGGGATCAGCTCTAATTAATTCTAATCACCTCTATATAAATATTTGCAAAAGGTAAAATAAGCGTGCTCTTGGAGGTTTCTTATATATTACAATAGGTAATAAACAAATAATTAAGGCCAGTCGTGGCACAGGGGCACAAAGTGGAACTGTAAAATCGACTGATTGTGGATTCGATCCCTACTCGAGTAAATGATATATTTATTTATATTTTCATTTCTTCGCTCTGGTGTCGAGGCAAAGCGCGGCGTTGAGTTCCGCCACTCAATACGCAATGCCTTCAGAACTCGGCGAAAAGTGGGCAACGATGTGTCTTAACACTAGGTTCCCTCTGCCTACCCTGCTGTGTGCCCGCACACGTACAGCGTGAAGCTGATTTATAAATAAATAACATAAATCAAGTTAGGTAATTATCGGCGTCGTATTTGCATTCGCAACACAGACACCGTGCAGTTCCATCGTTATTCATACTCTGAGGCCAATAAATCGATCGACATCTAATTTGGTGTGGACGGTGTGTCATTGTCTAGCGTCGAATGTTATGTGAACACAACATAGGTCATATTAAAAGTTTGCATTCATATTTATTTTGATACGAATTACGTTTTAATATGCACTTGGAAAGAACTGTTAATAGTTATTAGTGTGTAGTAAAACTTCATTTTGAATTATCACTATTGGAGCCGTTAGTAAATGGACACGTATTATTTTACCTAACACATCAAGGAAATGTTAAGACACTCTGACATTGCGTTTAGGGACGGAACTCAATGCTGTTTGAGTTTGATTTGATTGACAAAAATTCATCAGAAAAATCGTTAACATTTTTAATTGTTCATTTGAGTTCAAAAATGTAGCTTTTCTAGGCCCTAAAATACCTTAACTCGGTTTAACATATTAAAATGGACATCGGCGGCGCACATTTAAACATCAACTTCAGAGATAAACGCCAGTATGCCGGTCTCGTCCCAAACCGACGCGGATCGAGTGGGGCGGCGCGTAGGAGATGTTTTCAACATTCTAACAGTCGTATCAGATTCCTAACTGTACCGTCGCACACATTACCGTTGACACGAATACGGGACGCGACAATAAAAATTCAATTCCACTATTATACATACATGTAAAAAAATCAGCTTCACGCTGTGTCCCGCACACAGCAGGGTAGGCAGAGGGAACCTAGTGTTAAGACACTCCGTTCCCCACTTTCTGCCGAATTCTGGAAGCATTGCATGTTGAGTGGCAGAACCCAACGCCGCGCTTAACCTCGACACCAGAGCGAAGAAATGGAAATATAAATTTAAGTAAATATTTCATCTCCTCGAATGGGGATCGAACCCACAACCAGTCGGTTTTACAGTCACACTTCGTGCCGCTGCGCCACGACTGGCCTCATACATATATGTAGTTTTATGTAAAATACGAATTCCGTTGCGTAACGTTCCGTTGGCGCCGGTGGCTTATGAAATTAGTGCATCTATTTACTAGATGACTATGCAAATTGGATATGGTTTTGTAACTAATGCCGTTCGTTGATATTTTTTTTTCTTCTATCGAGCGGCCACGCTGGGGAAACCCTGTGACCTACGTTTAGTATCTTTAGTGTATTATTGTGACATTTTAATATAGATTTGTAATCTATTTGACACCGTTGCATTGGGGGCACCGTTGAGACAGACATTTTAAATAATAGAAGATGAAGTTCCTTTTTTTTAATTTGAAGGTTCCCAATCGAATGAAAAGAAGCGTGGTGCTAAGTTTTATAGCATTAACACTTAGAACAATATACTTTCATTTTTCACAACAAGTATCACCGCTTTTATTCATGAAAATGTAATCTAGTTCCACACTTGCTTTAGCCACATATAGCGTTTTCGTATGAGTATTTGCATATTCAGTCTTTTTCCACGCACCGTGCAGGCGCTTCTTTGTGACGTAGCAGACGTATATCCTACGGCTTCACTTACAAGAATAATTGACGCAAACAGGCGAGACGTACGCGCCGAGGAAGGCATTAATTAGCCCGCCTTGTATTTTTTTTTTTGATGATCAACAATGTTTTTAAACGGCCGCGTTGCCGATTTTATTGTTTCGAAACCACCATATAAAGTAAATGGCAAAGTAAATAAAGCTCGAGTCAGTGTAGAATGATTTACTGCGTATTATATTTGTAGGCAGGCATCTTAATGTTTAATCGAGATGGCGGAAAAACGTTGGGATTTAAATTTATTATCATTTAAGATGAGTAATCTCTCTCTTTGTTCGTAATCATGGTGCATTGTAATATTTCTTATTATAAAAGTAAACACCAATTATGTGTTGACGAGAAAATAAATGAGTGTATGTATGTATTTAAAATTAAATTACTTACTTTATATAGGTACGTATATTTTGAAGTGTCGAGATTACTAATTGCATATGACAAATATGATAAAGTTTCGTAATTAAAAATGGTATACGATTATGGATATATGAATTATTCAAGTCTAATAATATAAAATATAACCTTTCCATCTGATAATTACATTTTTCTCTCATTATAATCGCATTTGCGGCGCGATGCAATTTTATATAATTTCCGTCTCAGTACTTCCGTCAACTCCCCAGGGCTCGTGTGGGACTAGATAAAGTGAAGCCCCATAGACCCTGACGTCTAAAAGCCCTCTGATTAAAGTTGAGATTGAGTGTGCCGTACGACTGAGCCCCTCGAAATATACATACGTTGATTGTATGTGCACTTAGGATTGTGATATACTTAGGTTTGTTGATACGATCCTTTATCTTTGGTTCGATGAATATTGTTACATTGTTTTTAGGATTCTTTGATTCTGTATGTATTAGTTAATCAATATATATATTTTGTTATTTTGCAATGCCTCCAGATTTTGGCGGAAAGTGAGGAACAGCAATGTCTTAATGAGAACGGAGTGTCTTAACATTAGCTTCCCGGTATCCTTTTCCCCTGTAATGTGCGGGATATAGCGTAAAGCTAACAATAATATTTCATAGTTAAACATTTTTACATGACAAATTCACATACACATTATTCTAAAAATTTATATATAAAAAGAAGTTAGTTTTAAGACTTACCTCAGTGAACAATCACGATGGTAGACTACTTAGGTAGCACAAACAACGCCAACCTGTATTCCGTGATAGCTTATCAATGAGTACAAGAAGTAGGTACCCATACACTTTGTATCACAGCAGCTGTGGTTGACCTATCGGTCAATGCTCCGTTACCACCTCTGATATTGTTATTGTTTATATTACACATAAAATTCAGAATAGACGACTCTCATTTTGATATGTAGTTTGTTTTTATGTTACCACTTTTAGTGAAATATCGAAATTAATTAATTAAACAAGTGTTTAAGCAACACGATGTTAGCTTTCGTCAATAAAGTCGCAATGTACGAAATATAATACATCGTTTGTTTCACTCAATCTGTGAATATGGGAGATTTGAGAAAACAGAAGGTTTCATAAAAAAAATTAAATTAAATTAGCTTCACGCTGTATCCCGCACACAGCAGGGTAGGCAGAGGGAACCTAGTGTTAAGACACTCCGTTCCCCACTTTCTGCCGAATTCTGGAGGCATTGCGTGTTGAGTGGCAGAACTCAACGCCGCGCTTAACCTCGACACCAGAGCGAAGAAATGAAAATATAAATTTAAGTAAATATTTCATCTCCTCGAGTGGGGATCGAACCCACAACCGGTCGGTTTTGCAGTCACACCTCGTGCCGCTGCGCCACGACCGGCCTCTAGAAAGGTTTCATTTTTATTTATATTGTAATTATATTGACGTTTAAAATTAGGATGACAGTATACAATGGTTGTGGATTCAATTTCGTCTTATTTTATCACTTTATATTATTAAAAACGTAATGTTTCTTATATGGACCCAAAAAGCTAGGAAGTGACTAGACTTATTCTGCCCTGCCCATAAAATATTGAAGATAACTAAAAGAAATTCCTGATAGTAAAATCTTTATTATCGTATCTGTAAATGCGATATTAATATAGAATGTCATCATAAATCTCCCAGCTCCACTCCATCGTCAATCTCTGGAGATCCTGGCCTTTTTTGCCCACCCTCATTCACAGTTTGATACTATTAAGTGTATTAATGGTTTTTGCTACCACCGTATGTATGCCTGAATACGTCGTTTATACGCAATTAGCCTCTCATTACCCGTTTGTTTCGCCCACGTCCTTTTAATCACACCTTTGTTGTTTTTTTTTCTTTATTTCACATTATTTACTTGTAAGTTGGCTCTGAATGGAGGTTTATTACGGAGTTGCGTGTTTACAATGAACTGACATGTGGCTTGATAGCAGCGAGACTATTGTGCACCTTTAATATCATCTTGGTTTATAGGGATTCATTACTGTGGATAATTTTAGCTTGCTGTTTCATTTTTCAAGTTGAATTCGTTTTGTCTCGACGACTGCATCTTTGTTGTAATGATAAAATATAATGTTTAAGAGTATAATATCTTGTACGTTTATATAGAAACTTGTATAAAAATTGTGTAATAACGTGTAACAAAACAAATACAGAACTGTTTTCAGTTTTTTTGTTAATCTTACATATTTTTAAAATGTGAAGCCTTCGGGGCATTAATTCTGCGTTGCTTTTTCAACTATTTACAAGCACGGTTTGGGGTTCATTTTCAAACCAAACGAAGGGGTACGTCGTTAGTTTATGTGTCTGGAATAGTATATAAGTGACCTGCGACTGACTCATTTAAAACCCCTCGCACACTCCACTTGGTACTCGAAAGATTACAAACATAAACAGTTTCAACGGTTTGCTTTTACAATTTTTACTTTGTATGTCGAATTTATATTAGAGTTAGCCATCTTGTATGCTATGATTAAATAAATAATACAATTAAATATTTAATTACAATTAATGTATGTACATGGATGTATGATTATAGCACCAATTTACATAAATGTGTATACCTTGATCGTGTAATGCAGTATGTATTCGTATAATGTACCACCTTTAATAACTGATAATCTTATATTAATTAATTTAATGAACATTTAATACTCCTCTAAATAACTACGCTATACGCCCTGAGCCACAGCCAACACAACAATAGTGGTCGATAGCGATAAATCGGAAACTGCGCCGGCGCCACACATTGTTATAACTGGTACCAGTACGTACTTACGTATGGTGAAACCTGGCCGCTCGCCTCTGTTGTGTCTTGCACTCGTGGCAAATTGCTACGTTCACCGGGATAAATTACTTAACCTCGTAACGTCTAAACGTGAGCTCGTGCGCGATTACCTACCCACTTCCACGACTCTAGCAAATATGTTGCAACGGCGCCGTCTCTGCGTTAAACGCCGACAATTAGCATTACGTACGACGTCGTCCAACCGCTTCTCCGGAACTATTAAATTATAGTAGCGGTATGTCGCTAGTGCAACGTAAAAAGTACCCTCGTAGCGGCGAGCCGGGCCCGGACCGGGCTAAAAATACGCCGCGGTCGGCTATGTTAATGAAGACGACAACCGGATTGGAGTTGACAGCTGGACTCCGTCTGATGGATCATCGGGGCTGGGCCGCTTGACATTCAAAATATGGAATTTCTCACATATCCCTCAAGATTAATGGCCGAACGTGGCGCAGGGGCACCAAGTGTAACTACCTGTTAACGTGATTGGTTGTGGGTTCGATCCCCACTAGAGGAAATGAAATATTTATTTAAATTGATGTTTCATGTCTTCACTTTGGTGTTGAAGCAACGCGCGGCGTTGAGTTCTGCCACTGAACACGCAATGTCTCCAGAATTTGGCGGAAACTGGGGAACGGAGTGTCTTAATACGGTTCCCTCTACACTGATGTGTGCGGCATACAGCGTGAAGCTTATTTCGTTTTTAATTAATGTGAATATTGTTCTTTTATAAAGCTCCAGACAGTAAGTTATATTCGTGCATCGCTCGCTGACGTACCTTCTACCTTCTACTACTCGTCGACGAATGACAATGGTTGCCGATCACGACTCCTTTCGCAAAGGTGAAAAATGCGCTGAGAATGCCACGACTTGTCATTTCTTAGTCACGAAACGCGACCGCGAAATGTCATCTCAGGTGTAAACGTAACGCTCGCAGATAACATTTTCCTATTACGGAGTCTATTGCATCATATCTTTGTTGCTTTTTTTTCCGTGTGTACTTATTTACTGCATATCTGTTCTACCGTTGAATGGCGAGCGTTTGATACGAATGGCGAATACGAATTTATATTGCTTTTATGGACAGTTTTCTTGCAACTTTTTTGTTTATTTCTCATTTTTATTGTTCTATTTATTTATATAGATAAGACAAATATAAAATTATCTTCGTTTTCCAATTCTATCACAATCATATACGTTTTTGTCGTAAAAACATAATTTAGTTTTAATTTTATTAGAGTGGCTGTCAAGGCTAATGGATTTAAATATGTAATTGCTATAAATGATAAGCTAGCGTCAAATTTGGCGCACTCGCCCTTGCGCATGCCATAACGCCATAATCAGCGGAGCTTCTTAATCGACGCTAATACCGTCTAAACGCTTCCTTGTTCGCGATCGAGTCATTAGTGTCCAACTTCGTTCTGGTATTAAATTACAAAAATAGATTATATAGATAGATATAATTTTTTATATATTTACTAGCTTTTAATATAGAATATGCTTACAGTTTAGTATGAGATTATATTTCCAGGATTCGTTTCAACAATTTTAATAGTCTCTAAAAATCTTTGACTCTAATTTTTTTATAAGTTTCCATTCAAACTCATGTTACAGTAACTAGCTGAGTTTTACAGTCATTACTTTAGTTTTAGATTTAGATTTTAGACTTCGATATAAGCTATCTCTTAATTTCCTCCTATTGATTTAATTTTATATCATATCCCTTATTCGTAGTAAAGTCGACCGACCTAAGGCTAAGGGCTCGCTCCGGTTTCCCATTTTGAAGTGATTGCGCCGACAGAATAGTAATTAAGAAGGTCCGTAAGAGGTTGCCGTAGATGGCTGCGTAGTGGGTTCGCACGCCCCACATTGGGTGCGTTCGCGCAATGCGTATAAAGTATTAGAGGTATATATGGTTGTTTGTATGTATGTAATATGGTACTATGTTTTGGGTGTACAAATCTTTTATTAAAACATTCTATATTTTATCTTGTCTTGTTTGTCATATAAAATATATTATATAGGTAAGTATTTTGTTTACATTAAGATTTTTACCACTTTTCCGTGGTTGATTGACTCGATTTAATATATTGTATATCAAATGCGAGTAATTGTTTCTTTAACTATCCCGTATTTTGACTTCGTAGAAAATAATAATATTCAATTCCGATATACTAAATTATTTATATATATATATATATATATATATATATATATATATATATATATATATATATATATATATATATATATATATATATAAAGATTATGATATTTATGTACATTGTAAGTAAATTTATAAAATAATTACAATAATATCACTACTACTTGTTCATACTTTCTTAGAAGTAAAGTGGATACGAGAGTAAAACATTGTTTTTATAGAATGTCTGAGCGACCATAGCTGTTTCACTCTCTCAATATTGCGATAGCATCGAACGATCGACACGGACGAATAAATTTAATTAAGCCGCCCGTCGCTGCTTTGTCGGATTATCATTTTTTTTATCTATTTAATAGGTACCTACTCAGAAAAAAATACAGAAAAATTCGCCGATAAGGTAAGACTGGTCGGTATACCACATGTAGAATCTCTTCGAGAGCTTATTTGAAAATGCTAAGACAATGAAAACTTACAAACTACTAACATTAAGCCTGTGTCGTATTATATTATTTACAAATATTAATTTTGGTAAAAAAAAGCTTATAAGCCTTCAAATGAAGCTGTATAACTAACGTTGAACTACGTGGATTAAGGAAATGAGTAGAGTAGCCGTACTCTTTTACATAGCGTCGGTATAATGAAACAGCTTATGTCCTCGTAACGTTAAGCTTAATTACAGACAAATATTTTATCTGTAAATGTATATCATGTATGTAGTGTATGTATTATAAACGTGTTAGTGTAAAATCACTCCCTATTTTCACATCGCGCTTATACTTATCATCTAAATAAGATATTATATCTAACTGGTCTTAGAATATAACTTTATTGCAATCAAGACATCTTTTATTATGTAAATCAGTAAAATAAAATTTTACTGATTTTAAATGATGACTTCCGCCACTCAACACGCAATATCTCCAGAATTCGGCGGAAAATGAGGAACGGAGTGTGACACTAAGTCTCCTCTTCCCACCCTGCTGTGTGCGGGATACAGCGTGAAGCTGATTTTTAAAATAAAATTTTGTAAAATTGTAATGTACCTACGTATTCCAAAGCTCTATTATACATATATTGTTATTAATGTTGGTATTCTTCCCTAATGGTCGCCACCAACGTCACGGTCTTTCCGGTAACTCGCTGATATGCTGTAACACGGTTTTGCTTATCCCTTTAATGTGTCTGTACTCTGCACTTTCCATGCGATAGCGATAACATAGCTGCCTACTTAGTTTAAAAAAAATAAAGAACTAAGTACTTATTTTGTTTAGATTTACACATATTTGCTTATATTAGTGTAGTAATGAAATATTTAATATTCTTATTTCTTTCCTCTGGTAGCGAAGCAATGCTCGGCGTTGAGTTTCGCCACTACACGCAACGCCTTCAGAATTCAGCGGAAAATAGGGAAAGAAAATATCTTAACGAGAGCGGAGTGATGAGACACACGAAGTTTCCAGGTTGCTTCTGCCTACCCTGCTAAGTGCGGGATAAAGCGTGAATTTAAAAAATATATACAGTGTAGTGAATCTGTTTACGACTATCGCCTCCAAGCGTAGTAATTTACATATCAACACAAATAGTTAGTAGGTTATATTATTTCTCGATAATCGATATTTAATAATAACAAACGCAACATCGAGCGTCGCGAATTGATCCGACGCGACCCAACGTTCTCTCGACGGTTGACCGCGCGGACTGGATTTACCTTACGGCTATGTAAATAGAAATTGTGTAAGTTTCAATGAAATTCCAATAGAAAGTTTTATATCATTTAAACACTGTTCTCTTGCTTAACAATTTTTTGCAGCAATGCTATTTTGTTGTGAATTAAGCCTTTGGAATTGTGGCGGTGTGACATTTGCCAATTAGCGCGCGATTTCTCTTAATGATACTCGAGTAGTTTTACGTTTTTCCTGGCATAACAACATTCCGTTCTCCACTGTTCGCCTGAATTTCTAAACATTACTTGTTGAGTGACGGAACTTAACGCTGCGTTTTGTCTCACCGGAGCGGGCATAATGCACTACCTCTAATGAATCTTGATATTAGATACTTCTGTTACGCTAAAATATGCCGCAATTGCATAAATATACAAAGTAAAAATAACCAAAAATGTATTTGTAGATTCCTTTTTTGGTCCATCCATCCCAACAATCATAGAGTGATCGCTAAAATTGAAATGACCTCAAAAGAAACTCTTAAAGCACTTTAGTACTTAAATTACACCGTTCTGATTCCGTTTGAACCCCGACCCTTGCCCAATATCCCCGTCACGGAAGACCTTGGATTGTCTGGTCCCGAGGCGTTCTTTCTAATCGTGACCGGCCCGGCCCGACTTACCGCCGCTCCCTAGATAACTATCGCGGATATTTTCTGCACTAATGCCAATATCAATGTATTATTTATAAATCAGCTATGAAATAATAATTTGTATTAAATATGTTTTCAATGTCTCCAAATATTTTGAATTAGTTTTATCTACTTTGAGAAATGAGAGAGATTCTAACAATATATATCATAATTTTTGTATTGTTTCTGCCTACATAATTTAAAAAAAATAACTGCTGGAACTACAAATAAATCCTATATTGAAAGATTAAATAAATGTGAATGTCTGTGAACGCGACTGGTTACGGGTTCGATAACCGCTCGAGGAAATGAAATATTTATTTAAACTTATATTTTTATTTGCTGTTGTGTTATATATGTCAAAGTGCGGAGTTAAGTTCTGCCACTCAACACGCAATACCTCCAGAATTCGGCGAAATATAGGAAATGCAATATCTTTACACTAAGTTCCCTCTGCCTACCCTACTGTGTGTGGTATACAGTGTGAGGCTTTTATAAAAATTTAATTAAATAGCTGTTGTTTCATTCGTTCTTCTGTTACCCGGATATAAATACGCTTGGAGTTTCACAACATTTAGCTAAGCAAAAAAAAAAGAACGGCACTTCTCCGCAAGTCAAGCTACTTGCTATATCGATCGCCTCCACGTGACGGAGTGACTCACAGTTTACTAACATGTCCTTAGTAACTTGTGCCGTATCTGTTCACCGACGAGGCACGACCTTTTACCGCTTGGAATTTTTATTGAATAAAACATTAACGCACTATTTGTTATAGCTCGCTATCCGCAATCTTACACAATAATGTATGTACTAGTATATATATTAAAATGGAATGCAACTCTAAAGTCATGTTTCTAAACTCTTATTAATAGTTAGTACAATGAAATTTGACGTTGTTTCTCCATCATCAATATCCGTCTGGCCAAAAGTTTTACAACCAATATACGGTCGATCTGTTGGTTTATTGATTGACATAACATCTGATCAACCGTTAAATCGGATGACAACTCCTATTATGGAATGTTGTGGTTCTCTAACAATCTATCGTCGTCCACTTAAATTGTAGAAATATTCGTTATTATCAATCTGTTGTAAACACCGATTCGTGACCAAAAAATTAAATTTAAACTTCTACAAATCTGATAAATCGTTAAATCAGTTCCTCCTGTTTTTAAATTAAAAAAAAAAGTATCGTTAAGATTTCAACTGTTAAGAGCAACCTTGACGTTTGACGGTCACAGAATCGCGCTAAACCCATTAGTGATGCTTTTGAAGTCGTACCATATTTGGACCACAGGAAATCAATCTAATTGGAATCAGTTTTTATCGTAATAAAACTTTTCTTTTTTGCCTCCCAAACTCAATTTATTAACCGTTAAATTTGAGCACTTAACTAAATTAGTGTGGGCGTTTGGGCATAAACTTGAAAGAAATATAAAATTTACGACGTTATCATAGATGGTTTGCAAGATCAACCTCGAGTTTTTGCCAAGGTTTGTGTCTATACGTGTATATTGTCAAAATTGTGGTGTTCTCTCCTTTGTAATTCAATATGGGCGTTTAATGGGTCATTGATTGCTGCTCAGTGATTCGCTTTGGTTTTGGTACGCGGAAACATTTCCCACCGCAAATTGGTTCTGACATCACCTTCAAAAGTGTAACGAACCTTGAACTTGGCTATTTTTATATATCTTTGTTTTGCTTCACTAAACCAATAATTTAAGTACTAGTTTAGTTGTTGTTCTACTTCTTTTATAATTATTTACATATACCGGTAATTTAATAGGCTTGATAAAAAGTCCGACTATCCTTGACATTACGAGAACGTCGTCCATATTGAAATATTACGTTCTAAAAAACGTAACTCAACTCCCCGCTTTATTTAACAATAGCGAAGGTATGATTTTTCTAAATTGCAATATTCCCCAAATATTATTCTAATTCATAATAATTATTTTTTAGCTTTTAGTACTACACATATCAACTTCAGCACTATTGTGTCGATGTCCTTCACTCCATTGCATTAATGTTTCTTTTTTTTCTTATTTTTTTTTTACAAATTATCATCTCACATCTCATTACAATTGTGTTTTCGGCAAATAAATTTCCAAAACATATTGCTATAATTATCTATAATTTCTCAGTCTTACCTAATTTGGTGAAGCAAACGCATTCGGTGCAACACTTTGGTGATTTTGCATACAATAACGCATTTCGTATTCAACAACAAGGCCGCCTTTGTCGGGGCCCTTTATTCTGTATTTGTAATCTGGATATCGGCAGTGCGAAATTTGAGACCGCAGCTCTGATCAGCGCGAAACGAGACCACACGTAGCTTAGCTGAAGTAAACCGTGGTAGCGTACAACGTCACATGCTTGTAATATTAAATAATGTATTTAGTAGAATATATTATTAGGTTTCTATCTTACGATTAAACAGTAAATTTGGATGTAAATAGGTTGGAAATTTCATAATAGTGAAATATTAAGTGAAATGTTAAATTTGATCCGGTTGAGGGATATTTGAGCAGCCAGGCAAAGTGCGGCGTTGAGTTCCGCCACTCAACACGCAATGCCTCATCCGGCGGAAAGTGGGCAACAGCGTCTCTTAACACTAGGTTCCCTCTGCTTATTCTGCTATAGAAAAAATAATACTTATGTTATTCATATAAATAATTGTAAATTTTTTATTACAGGTAAGATCGACAGTGCCTAATCATCAAAAAAAATCACTCCCACTGCTTCAACCTTCACAACATAGAGGTACTATAAAAACTCACTAAAACGTGTGAATGTTTCGTCATTATTAATCAGCGACAACAATTTCCTCACCTTTTTCAATTTTGTCCATTTAGGTCAATAACGGCGTCACGTAGTGATAGTGTGCTATTTTTAACAATGTCCTTTAATATATGCTTTTTGGTTTTTTTTAGTTTAACGTTGTACCTAGAACCAGTAGTCTGCCTCCGATACCTACCGATACCCCCACTTTCAAAAATTTTCCCCGAATTCTGGAGAAAT